>QUSF01000205.1:117350-128813 GCA_003676055.1 Chloebia gouldiae | reverse complement strand
CTCAGCACTGTAAATGTGGTGGATGTTTACTAAAAGAACATTTTTACTCAGGGTTTGCTCTGCAGCAGGGGCTGAGGAATCTTTTGTGCCTCAAAATTAGTGCTGAAATGCTGGCAAACATTTGCCAGATTTGAGGAGAACTCTCCACTTTTTCCAGCAGGAAAATTTGGTCCTTGACACGTTGGGAAGGTCATATTAAGGCACTTCTTAAACTTAACATTTCCCCTTCACCATGAGGATTTATTTTATTTTAATCATATCCTGATTAAAATACTCTGGGAGTGAATTTGGGGCAGGTGGATGTGAGATGTGCTGAGATCAGATCTTGGTTACAGATCAAACCTTCATCACCCCTGCTTAAATTCTGGTGTGACCCCATGATCCCGCTCTGGGCACTGCCAGGGGGACTGAGCTGTCCCTCCGTGCCTCAGTTTCCCCAGTTACCAAATGGGATACATCCCATTGCCCAGAGTTATTAAATCTCTGTTTCCACTCTTTGTTGTTGCAGTGACCTCCTCGGTGTTGCCTAAAGTTTAATCCCAGCCCTCAGCCCAGTTCTGTGGGAAAGCAAAAAGGCAGGAACAGAATTCCTCTGCTGTGGCACCATCTCATTATGGCAGCAAGGAGCAGAGCTGCCACATGTGCTGTTTGCAGCTTTGCAAGTGGGTTTCTTGCTTGGAATTGAGATTTTTTTTTAGCTTGGCAGGGTGGAAATCCCATGGTTTTTCCAGCTCTGTATCCAGGGAGCACAAGGCAGCTGGAAATCCCAGTAAAAAGCAGAATGCTGCTGGAGTGGAGCACTGGGCCACCAGAGCACGTTGCTCAAGCTTTTTGATTTTCTAGGTCTGCTGTTGGCATTAGCAAACCATCATCTCTGGTTTCAGAGTGTTTATTCCAATCCACTTTTGTCCAATTTAATTTGATTTTCTCTGGGTTGGTGTTTTTAAGCACTGGAAACAAACTGCCCAAAAAGAAAAAGCTGGAAGCTGTTGCTGTGCCAGCACTGCCAGAAGTGTCAGGACTCATCTGCTAAAGGCTGCTGTGGCTGTTGAAGTATTTTCCCTAATTTTCCTCTTATTCCCTCTGGGTAATTAGCAGGGGAACTCCCAAGGGAATGGGAGGTGAGGGCTCCTCGCTGTTCTTGCCTGGTGCTCTGTGAAAATTCCCTGTAAGGGGGGGAAGGTGTCATTTCAGCTCTGTTTGGAAGGAAAAACCCCTCTCCCAGCAGAGTCCTGTGGGATTCCATCCATGCCTGGGCTGGCTCTGTCCATTCCTCTTGCAAGCAGAGAATAATTTCCTCTTTACACGTGTAAAACATTGACCTATTTATTTGAAATCTACAGAAAAAAATGTAAAAGTTTTGAGCGTCCCTTCCCTCTGCTGTGGAACAAAAATCCTGCTGCACCCTCAAAAGGAACGGAATCTTGGCTTCCCTCTGTTTATGGAGGGGGGGGTGGTTTATTTATTTTATTGATTTTATTCCATTTCAAAGGAAGCTCATTTTTTGGCATTGAAAACTCTTCCCACTCCATAAATTATAACCCTTGGCAAGGAGGGGTTGGTGACTGGAGCCAGAGCAGTGTGGAGTTTGTGTTGGAAGGGTTGTGGGACCCTCGGGAAGATTTGGGGCTGGCTTTGCTCTGGAATTTCCCCCTGTAGGAACACTCTGATGGGCAGGGATCACTGATCCTGGGGAAGGGATCCTGTTAAACCCTGGGAATTCTGATCTGGTGAAGAGCACAGCATCTCCCACCTGCCAGAGGTGCAGGGTGGTGTAATTAATTAATTCTTGCAATTCCCAATCTCTCCCTGAGCGTTCCCGCCTGAGATCCCATTTCCCTTTTCTCCTCCCCTCAGATCCAAACGTGGTCAGGGGCCACAATGTCATCAATGTCATCATCCCTGAGAGCAGGATGCACTTTTTCCAGCAGCTGGGCTACATCCTGGCCACTCTGCTGCTCTTCCTCGTCCTCCTCATCATCGTGGTGCTCGTCACCCGCAGGCGCCGGCAGAGAGGTGAGTCCAGGGACAACCTGCCCTGTTCTGCAAATAATTCCTGCAAGGAGCAGTGCTGCAGGCAGGGATCCCCTCCTGGAAAAGCAGGAACCTGCCCCCTGGGGAGGATCTGTGGGCTGCTGTGGTGTAAAAATGTCCAGATCCTGATTTTATGGAATTGTTTGGGTTGGAAAAGCCCTCCAGGGTCACCAAGTGCAGGGTTTGGCTGAACCCCTCCCCAGATTTGCTCGGTAGAAAGGAGAAGATCCCTTCACAGGTGGGATTTATCCCTTGGGAGCTCAGATCCCTGCCCCCTGGGGAGGATTTGCGTGCAGCTGTGGTGTAAAAATGTCCAGATCTTGGTTTTATGGAATTGTTTGGGTTGGAAAAGACCTCCAGGGTTACCAAGTGCAGGGTTTGGCTGAACCCCACTCCAGATTTGCTCATTAGAAAGGAGAAGATCCCTTCACCGGTGGGATTTATCCCTTGGGTGTCCAGATCTTTGCCCAGTGGGGAGGATCTGTGGGCTGGTGTGGTGTAAAAATGTCCAGATCCTGATTTTATGGAATTATTTGGGTTGGAGAAACTTCCAGGGTCACCAAGTGCGGGGTTTGGCTGAACCCCTCTCCAGATTTGCTCAGTAGAAAGGAGAAGATCCCTTCACAGGTGGGATTTATCCTTTGGGTGTCCAGATCCCTGCCCACTGGGGAGGATCTGTGGGCTGCTGTGGTGTTAAAACATCCAGACCTTGATTTTATGGAATTGTTTGGATTGGAAAAAACCTCCAGGGTCACCAAGTGCAGGCTTTGGCTGAACCCCTCCCCAGATTTGCTCATTAGAAGGGTGAAGATCCCTTCACAGGTGGGATTTATCCCTTGGAACTGAAGTTTCCAGGTCCCTGCAGTGCTGGGTGACTCTGTGGGACCCCACAAAGGGACCCTGGGATTTCTGGGTGACACCCACAGCGCTGGTTTTGGGTGCCACACCCCAGGAATGGGTCTGGACTGGCTCTGACTGCTCATTCTGCTTTTTCCTCCTGCCTAGGTTATGAATACAACGTGAAGAAATATGGAGAGTAAGTAGAATTAATTTAAATATAATTAATATTATGCAGTAAAATGAAATCATGCCCCCACCCTCCTCAGCTAAGAGCCTAAACCTTAAAATCTGGTTCAGCCCAACCTGATAATCTGGTGAGGAGGAGGAAGTGGAAGCAGAAAATGGTTTGTGGGGCTGATTTGGCAATTGAATTTCCTCTTGGTACTCCTTGGGAACTGATTCAGGGATGGAGTTTCTGTGAGATGTCCTTGGGAGCTTTCCCTTGGGGGGAAAGGAATAATGCACAGATCTGCTGTGAGATGGGGCCAAGACCATGGAGCTGGGCTCCTCCAGGCCTTATTTTATAGGATTAAAGTGGAAAAGAGAAGGGAATTCCAGGATTGTTCTAAGATCTGGACCAACAGGTGGGAAAAAAAATTAAATAAATTCTGTAAAGAATTAGAAAAGCTAATGGGGGAAAGTGTGAAAGGAGGCAGTTATTAAAGGATGGGACCATTTTCTACCATTCTTCCCTTTTCAGGAAGGATGTGAATCTTAAAGAATTCACAGTGGACACGACAGATCTGACCCCACAGAAAAGTGAAGACATCAGGCTGGGTAGGTACCCCTGGCCACCAAACCTGGTCAGAATCCTTTTAAATCTGGAACTTCAAATGGCACCTGGATATTCTGGAGTGACTTAACCCATTCTTTAACCTCTGGGAGTGGGTATGGACTTTTTTTGACCAAAATTGGGTAAGGAGGAGTCCTGAGTTCGTTGAGTTCGTTGTTTCCAACTTCTGTTGGAGCCACTTTGGTTTTTAACTTCCTGATTTTCTCCTCCCTGGCTGTCAAATCATTCAGTGAACATTTGGGCTTTCTGTTGAGATCTGTGGTAGCAATTAGGGCAGCTGAACAGAGAATGAGAGGAAGAAAATTTGCAGCAGAGGCCCCAGGATAGAAAAGAGAAAATACAAATCCCCCTGCAAGTCATGGTAAAATAAAAGCCACTGGGAAGAGGGGAAGGAAGCTCATCTCACACTGTGAAAGTGGTTTTGTTTTTTTTTTGGGATTTATAGGATGGATTTGGGGAATTGCCAACATTCCTGAAGGAAGATGCTGCTCCTTGCTGGGGTTTGAAGGCGCAGCCTTGAGTTTTTTGTGTGAATAATTGATGAGGGCTTGGTTCTTGCTGGGATTTGGAGTGAATCCATTTCACAAAACTGCTGCTCCTGAGGCTCCTGAAGCCTTGTCATGATGCCAGGCTCACCCAGCTGCAGTTTGCTTGATAAGCCAGGAAATAATTGTCCCTTTGATTTTTTTTTTTTATTTGCATCCCCTTTAAAAGAACAAGCTGACAATCCTTAGGTCCTAAGAATTGCTCTAAAGGCCCCCAGCAAACAAAAAATTGGAAGTAAAGAAAGGAATTGCAGAGGGTGGGTTGCAAAAATCCTTCTCTGTGTGGCCCAGGAGAGCAAAATCTCTGGATAATTGCATCAGCTGCCTCCAGGTGAGCTTTGAGGAGATAATCCAGAGCTGGAAGGGTCTGAGGTGCCTGTGAGGAGCAGGGAGCTGAAGTTTGCACAACTGATTAATGCCAGGGGTTAAAATGAAGTCAGAGCTGTTTTCCTGCTGAGTAACTCCACAAATAATTCCTAGAAATCAGAGGTGCCAGACCTAGAGCACAGCAAGGAAGGACTGATCGCCTCTGTCTTGCTCATAAAACTTCTTGTTTTCTCAAATTCTGCTCCTCCCTTGCACAGATTACAAAAACAACATCCTGAAGGAGAAAGCTGAGCAAGCCAGAAGCTTCCCAGCAAAGAACATTGATTTAGACAAAGGTAATTATGATTTTCTTCCCCTTAATTGGTGGCTGTAGGGACCTTCTGATGGGCACATCAGTGAGGGACCAAGCCACAGCCAAAGAGGGATGAGAAACCTCACAGCAAAAGCAGGAATGAGAAACCAGCTCCCTTCCCATCCTTTCATCAAGGAGCCACAAGATGCAAGCAGTGATTAGGCTTTTAAAAACCCTGGGCACGGCACAAATTGGAATTTTTCTGGATTGGAAAAGGAAAGCTTGGCAGGGCTGGAAGAGTGCCTGCTCTGCTGTGACCTCAGAGGGAGGGAGGTGCAGCCCAAAAATGTCCTGGCGTGGTGTTTGGGCAGAGAACTCTGTGCAGGAGGAGAGTGTTTGGGTGGAATTAATTCATGGGTAATGGGCAGTTACTTCATCCAAGGAAAGCAAACAGCTCTCCCTCCCTGGGGGCTGAATCCTGCTCCAGGATTGCTCCCCGGGGCTGTGCCTCTGTTTGTGGGACAGCCCTGGTGTCGAGCAGGGCTTGTGAGATTCCATGACTCATTCCAGGAGAATTAGGATTTAATAAATGGGGCTGAAATGGCACCAAGCAGGTATGGAGAGCCCGGGAGCTGTCTCTGATGGAATTCTCCTGGTTTTCTCCTGCAGGGTGGATCTGGGTGATAATTTAGCCCCAGTCTGTCTCACTTTTTGGTGTCAGGGTTGTGGGTGACTGCAAGTGCTCACCCTAGAAATAAATCCGTATTTTTGTGCTTCTTTCAATGGTTTGAAATCTCTCTCCAGGTGCTGATCCCCCCTTTTCCATTTGCTTTCAGATTTCAGGAAGGAATATTGTAAATGAAGACACTGCCAAGCTGCTGGCTGGACCAGAAGCTTCCATCCAAGACAGATAACGTGGAAGAGAGATGCCTTTTCTTAATTCCATCTCCCTCCAGTTCCCACAGAACTTTTTCCACATCCACTTTTTTTTTTTTTTTGTCCCTCACACAAGGGTGCAAATGCTTCATGCACGAGTTAAACTGTCTTGTGTGCATTTATGGGGTTGGGTTGCCTTTTCTTCCTCTGTTCTCCCAACCCTCCCTCCCCCTTTTCTTTCTTGACAATTCTTGTTGGATTTTATGCATCGATGATTTTTATGAGCTGAATCAGCAGAGGTTTTGCTTTGATGTTATTGCTTTAAATAAAACCACCTGCATTGCTATTCCTGAGCCATCCTTACACCAGGCATTTTCCCATGTGCTGGATCCATCAGGATAACAATGCCAACAGCTGATCCCTGTCCCAGGCTGGCAAAAATCATTTCACACAGAACTTGGCACCTCCCAGGTGAAGCACAGAGAGCCCAGCCCTCCCAAAACCTCCTTTTATCAGTGGGGAAATGTCAGTACCCTCATTTTCCAGGGAAAGGGAAGCACACCAATGGCTGAGGGCTCAGCTCAGAGCTGAACTCTGCATTTCTCACCCCGTTTTTGTCCATTTGTTTCTGTTCCAGCACAGCTCAGGGCAGATTTGGCAGGAGCATTTGGTGGATGCAGTCACAGTGCTATAAAAAATGCCAGTCCCAGGTAGATCAGGACCAGGAATGTTGAGCTCAGCCCTGGGTGGAACCTGGGATGGGATTTTGCTCCAGCCCTGGGGTGGATCCAGGCCACAGCAAACCAAAGGCAGGACCCAGCACAGGGAGATGGTTCCAGGAGGAACAGCAGGAATTGTCTTGGACCAGGGGCTCAGAAAGGAAATCCAGGAGGGGGTGAGTCCATTCCCATGGATTTGGAGTGGATTCCTGGAAGCAGAGAGAGATTTTTACCCTGCCCTGAAAGCCAGGCTGCATCCCTGCAGGTGGTTATTCCATCTGGGTGCCACAGTCTCAAATAATTGTCATTAAAGTCTCCCTCCCTTTCAAGTCTGTGAGTCAAAGGTTGGAGGTTTTTCCTTGCCAGCTCCAATTGCTCAGCACAGCTCAGAGTGGGGTTACTCATAAACTCCAGAGGCATTTCAGCATTTTGTCTGACTCCTGGGCTGCAGAATAGCTTAAAGGGGCAAAAATGAATATATTGTCTGAAACAAGGGCTGGGAAGGGCTCTGTGAGTTCCTCATCTTTGCTTGGATCACTGGGTTTGGGTAATGGTCAGAGATGCCAGGTGGGGGTGGGATGGGGTGGGATTCTGGCCCAGGATAATCCTTTTTGATCAGGATGAGATTCTGGACCAGGATAACTCTCCCAGGTGAGGATGGGGTGGGATTCTGGCCCAGAAGAACCCTCCCTGATCAGGATGGGATTCTGGCCCAGGATAATCCTCTCTGATCAGGATGGAATTCTGGCCCAGGATAACATTCCCAGGTGAGGACAGGATGGGATTCTGGCCCAGGATAATCCTTTTTGATCAGGATGGGATTCTAGCCCAGGATAACTCTCCCAGGTGAGGATGGGGTGGGATTCTGGCCCAGGATAATCCTTTTTGACCAGGATGAGATTCTAGCCCAGGATAACTCTCCCAGGTGAGGACAGGGGACAGGGTGGGATGGGATTCTGGCCCTTTTTCCTTCAGGAGAGGAATGTTGTGTGATTGGCCTGGAGATCTTCCAGCAGCAGCCACTCTGTAACTCAGCAAATTAAAATTCTGGCTGAGAGAGAGCCAGGCAAGGGCTGGGTAACCAATAGGGGGAAAAAAAAAACACCAAAAACAACTGCAAATAAGTTTTTTAAAAATTATTTCTTAATGCAGAGGAATGAACCAAGGCTGTTTGCCCTGAAATCCTGGTGAGAATTCTGCATTCTCAGTCTGTGGCACTGCTGGGAAATCCCTGGAAATGAGAGGGTTCCACATGGAATTCCCCCCTGGGCTGGGCAGGAGCACTGCTCCCTCTTCCCAAACAATTTGGTTTTCTCTGTCCTTTTCTCTCCCTAATCTGGGATTTGCCTCTTGTGGACAAACACTTGTTTGGCCTGGGTTATTCAAAGTCATTTTCTCTCTGTGCCAATGAATTGCTGCACTTTGATAAATTTCTTTCCCTTCTTTCCCCATCAGAGTCTCCCTGGTTTCCTGAGACATAGATTTTATATTCACATAGTTAAAATAATAATAATATTATTAATAATAATAATCTTCCCCAGTATTGGTACAGCAGTTGCCCCTCAGTGAGAATTTTGCCTCGATGAGGGCAGAGAAATCAAAGTTCTTTAGGGTAATAAATGGACTGTGAGCTCTTGGTGTGGGACAAGGAAATGGTGCTTGGCAGTGACCTTAAAAGGGGTTAAAACTGAGGCTGGAACTAAAACCCTCTTTTCAGCTCTGTGAACACTCTCCAGACTAAAAACTTCCTCCATAAATCTGGTTCTTTCCTTTGTTGTAACAGATTTAATTCTCATTATTAGTGTTGCTTTATTTCTCCCATTGCTCTGATAACTCTCCAAACATTTAAGAAATAAAGGAGATTAAAATGGACTTCCCAGCTCAGGCTGATTTTATTTCTTGCCCTTTTGGAGGTGTTCTCTCAGCCAACATTAGCTAATTCTTCCCAATAACTGTGCAGGGTTGTTTCATCTCAGAGCATCCCAAAGTGCAGATTGGATCCAGTAAATTATTCCCGAGATTCCAATAAAATTTCCACCTGGGACATCATTATTTAATAGGGTCAGAGGAATTTCAGCTCTCCAGAAATGTTGTATAAGGAACAAATCTGGAGATGGAGCTCAAAGCATCCAGCAGAGAGGAAGGCTGGCAGCCCTTCCAGAGGATTTCATTCTGCAGGTCCAGAAGGGAAGATAACATTTCCTGCTGGAATTTCCATCTCCCTGCCAGCCCAAATTTCCTCTTTTCCTGGCAGGACTAACACCTTGCAAAGTTGCTGCTGCACATTCTGCTCCTGGCAGAGCAGAGTTCTCCCAGGGACAAGGACTGCCAGGATCAAGGCAGGATATTGGGATCATTCACTTGTGGGGGGATTTTGGAAGGAATTAGAGACGAAATCTCTGAGTTGGTTTTGATCCCAAGGTTTATTTTTTAAATCTTCTGAGTTCAGCTCACATCTTCACTGCATGGCTCAGAGGGTCACAGGACCCCTGGTTACAAGACTTTTTAAGGATTTATTAACCAATAAAACACTGCCAACAAGGATATTTATGGTTTTGACCCAATCCTTAAAGATTTCATCTTATGGACCCACATTACAGTGTGAGCTCTCTCATGTTATGACACACAAACCTCCAGTTGTGCATTCTGAACTCCTTGTTTACTCTGTAACCACTTTTATTTCTTAAACTGGTTGTATATTTAAACTTAAATCTTTTCTATCGAAAAGGTTTAGCTATAAAAGGGCCAGGGGACCTAAAATACAAATAAATGTTGATGACATTGAAGCTCCGGGGAGCTTTGCAGAGGTCACTGCAAAGTCTTTTGCTTCCCTCTAGTGTTTAATTCTCCATTTCCCTGTCAGTGACTGCCCAAGGTGCACTGCCCACAGAGGGAGAATAAAAAAGGAAAAAACCTTGCAGATCTTGCAGACCAGATCCAGGAGAAATTGAAATTCTCTCTGCTTCTCATTCTGTTCTGGGATCATTTCCATCTTTAGTTCGTCTTCTGCATCAATGCCGATCTTGCCAGCAATCCTCAAAGTGAAATTTTGTTGCTTTACAGAGAAATCCTTGATATGAAAACCACCCAGGACACCTCAGAGCTTTGTTTTCCCTTTTGTCCCACTTTTCACACCCTTATTTTGTGAAATATTGGCAACATTTTTTGCCCAAGAACGGAGGGTTCAGCTCTTTTCCCACGGAATATTCAGGTCATGCGTTCAAGAATTGTTTTAGAGATTCTCCAGTAAAAATTTACAAGTCCCCAAACCAAAACCATCTTGGGGCAGTAGCTGAGGTCAGAAGCTCTGCTGAGCACCCAGAGTGTGAAGAGCTCTGAGACAAGCAACAAGCATTGCTGTCATTCTGAAAGGGTTTTAAAAAATGGGGTTTTTTTTAAGGGTTTGCTTATTCCCTGTGTGGTAACTGCTGTGAAAATGAAGAAAAGGGTGAGCAGCTTTTATCCCCCTGCTCCCTGCAGGACTGTTCTCTCTATCACACAGAGCACAGCACTGTTAGCAGCAGATTTGGTGCCTCCTATTTATTTTTTGCTGAAGTGTTAAGGCCTGAGCTGTGCAACGAGGTTTTACCCTGCTGGGTTCAGGGGTGTATCCTGATTTTTTGTGTCCTTTCTTTAATTGGATTAGCTGCAGCATGGAAGTTATCTCCTCCCTCCTGTGCTTCTGGGGAGCTTTTTGTGAGTCCAGAGCCAGCCTGGTGCCTCTGCTGCAGGGTGATCAGCTGACAATTTTTATTTCCAGCTGTCAGAAGTGAAAGAGAAGCTCAGGGAGCAAGAACAGAGCTCTCAGCAGGTTCAGGCTCTGGGTGGGCACTGAGGAGCCCAGGAGGTCGTTAAGTACCAATTGAAGGGACCAAATGTTAATGTTTTGCCTGAGTTTCACGCTGCAAGAACTCCATAAAGCTCAGAAAATATTGCTCATGGCAGAGTTATGATCCCACCAAAGGGAAATTTCCCACTGATGCATTGATGGTGCATTTCCCATGCCCAGGAGCACTCCGGGGTGCTTGCAGAGCCTGCTAGAGCAGAAAGCTGAACTCATATTTTTACAGAAATCTCTGTTATTCCCCTAGTTCCAAACTTCACAGTGAGAAACGCTTGGCCATCTTGGAAAGAAATGTATTTAAATATAAATAACTCTTGAAAAAGACTCTTTCAAGTGTCCTCAATTGGTGATTCCTGGTTCAAAGCAGCACCAAATCAGGGCTCACATGATGAGGAGTAAGGCCATGCCCTGACCTTGCTGTTTGTCCTGTCTGATGGTCACACATTCAGCAGGGATGAGTGGCAGAAATGTCAGCTGGATGTGATTTTGGAATTGCTTCATCATACCAGCAAGGGCAGGAGATCCTAGGTGATGTTTTGGTTTCTCACTCTTGTGAGAAATTAAATTTCTCTTAAATTAAAATTAAATTCCCTCGTTAAATTCTGGATTATCCAGCCCCAGCTCTGTGCAGAATTTGGGAGTGGGATCAGTTCAGGTGGTGCTGGTATCAGAAAATTGAAAATAACGTTCCCAGACCTTTTGGCAGCCCCTGACACAGCTGGGTCTCCCTGGGTTTGGTGCTGGTGGAAGAATCCTTGCAGTGCCACAGGAAATTCAGGCACTGAGCTGTGACTTTTTTTTTCCTTCAGAGTGCAGCTGAGCATCCTGAGAGGTGAATGTGCCTTGCAAGGGTAAACCAGAACATCATTAGCTGAAAAAAACCCTGAAAAAGTTTTTTTTTTAATAAGCAGGAGATTCTTTGAGACCTAAGGACACTGCTCTGAAATCTTCATTTTCTGGTTGTCGTCTTCAGGGAATTTCTAGAAATAAAGGTGAATTCTTTCCAAATACACCACCTGTGTGGCCCTAAAGAGGTTTTTGCTGATTCTGTGGTCCCTGTTTGGCATCTCCCTTCCCACTCCTATCCCCTTCCCTGTCCTGTGCCTGTCCATCCCCTTCCCCTTGCATGTCCTTTCCTCCTTCCCCTCGCCCATTTCCATTCCAATTCCCATCCTCGGCCCCTTTCCCTTCCC
>QUSF01000205.1:50410-61660 GCA_003676055.1 Chloebia gouldiae | reverse complement strand
AAACCTGAGTGATGTAAGGGTGACAGAGAAGGCAAAGGGGTTTCTTTTGGAAAAAGTCATTTTAAAAGGAATTTTAAAAGGAAATCCTCACTGATGCCAACAAAACACCTCAGGGATTTATGGGTGACAGAGAAGGCAAAGGGTTTTTTTTGGAAAAAGTAATTTTAAAAGGAATTTTAAAAGGAAATCCTCACTGATGTCAACAAAACAACACCTCAGGGATTTACAGGTGATAGGGAAGGCAAAGGGGTTTCTTTTGGAAAAAGTCATTTTAAAAGTAATTTAAAAAGGACTTCCCCACTGAAGCCAACAAAACCTCAGGGAAATGCGAGTGACAGAGAAGGCAAAGGGGTTTCTTTTGGAAAAAGGAATTTTAAAAGGAAATCCCCACTGATGCCAACAAAACCTCAGGGATTTAAGGGTGACAGAGAAGGCAAAGGGATTTCTTTCAGAAAATAATTTTAAAAGGAAATCCTCACTGATGCCAGCAAAACCTGAGTGATTTAAGGGTGACAGAGAAGGCAGAGGGGTTTCTTTTGGAAAAAGTCATTTTAAAAGGAATTTTAAAAGGAGTTCCCCACTGAAGCCAACAAATCCTCAGGGAATTACGAGTGACAGAGAAGGCAAAGTTGTTTCTTTTGGAAACGGCACACAATAAAGCAGAGACAACTCGAATTAAAGCTCATTTGCTTGAGTCAAACCCCAAATTCCTGCTTTTTCCTGCTCCCCTGTGTCCTGTCGGGCTGGATTTGTGCCCGGAGCCGGACCCGCCGCTTTGGCCGCGCACGCTCGGGGCTCGGCCCATCCCACGCGCGGGACCCTCCGCGGAGCCCGGCTCAATCCTTTTCCCCTCTTTCCCCTCTTTTTTTTATTTTTTGGGGCCGGCAGGGAGCAAAAGCAGCGGCTCCAACCGGAGCACCAGCGAGACCAGCAGGAGAGGAGCGGGCAGGGAGAAGGAGCGCAAGTCCGGGGGCAGCGGCAGCGAGTCGGAGCCCGGCGCGCGCCGCGAGCGGCCGCTCAGCCGGCTCAGCCAGCGCTCCGCCGGCGACAGGAGCCACCAGAGCCACCAGAGCCACCAGAGCCACCACTCCTACGGGCCCCCGGGGCTGCCCCCCTTGTACAGCCTCCCCAAAGCTGGCTCCAAGGGGCCGGGCAGCAGCGGCCCGCCCGGAGCGCCGCCGGTGCGCGAGCTGAGCGCCGTGCCGCCCGAGCTCACCGGGAGCCGCCAGTCCTTCCAGAAGGCCATGGGCAACCCCTGCGAGTTCTTCGTGGACATCATGTGAGAGGAAGTGCCTTCAAAAGACTCTCTGCACAGGGTGGGTTTTGGTTTTTTTGTTGTTGTTGGTTTTGTTATTTTTTGGGTTTTAGCAGGAGGAGGCTCGGCTGTCGTGCATGTCACACCTTTCTGTTCGCAACAAAAAAATCGACAAAACTGAACAAAAAAAGGAAAAAAAAATACAAACCTCGCCCCCCTCGCCTACAAAAACGAACAACAAAATCTCCCGGGATTGTTGAATATCAGCAAATCGACGGCATCTTTTTGTTCTGTTTATTTTTTTCTCCCCATCTCGTTTTGGATGGTGAATGGCTGGTGCGTGTTCACATCTCGATGAGCTTTGGTCATTGTGGCACCTGCTTCAGTGGAATTCCTGTCTCTTGCTGGGCTGAATGCAGGACTGGGATTTCACAAGACTTCTAAATTCCTGACAATGCATAGGAGCACTTTGATTTTTTTTTTTTTCCCTGCTTTTTCTCTTGCAAGGATAAAAGGACTGCTGGCTGGTATCTGGCATACTGCCTTGGAATGCTGATTTTTGGATGCATCCATAGCTCTGAGCAGACGTGGCACCCTCAAGTGCTTGGAAAGGAGCAGGATCCAACCAATTCCTTGAGGAAAACAAGGAAAACAAAGTTGTGGCTGCTTTCTGCTGACTAGGCAGTATAAATCAATCTTTTTTGGATTCTTTAAGGGGGCTTTTTTTGGAGATATTCTATCAAGGGAGTGCTGGAGTCTTGCTACTGTATGTGTTCATCGTGCAGAACTTGTAAAGTTATTTCCTTCAGTTATTTCCTTATTTCCCAAGAGTGATTTTCCAGCTGCACTCGGTTCCTGGGCATTTCAGTCACATCCCTGCTGCCAGGCGTGGCTGTTCCCTCTCATGTGCACTTGCTTGCAGGTTGGAAGAGTTATTCACACAGAAATAGGAGAATGGCTGCACTTCTGCCAGCTCTACCCTCTTGAAGGGGCTCTTTATCCCATTCCAGAGAAATCCTGGCTCCCACTGGGACGTGGCTCTGCTCTGTGATCCCTCCTCCCTTTCTCAGCACAATCTTCCTCTTTTATTGCTGAAACAGAGACCTGGAGCTGTCTGATCCCCCAGGGAACATTTCTGAGCACAGTGGGAGAGAGGTGTGAGGGTGTCTGAAAACAGAGCAGAAATGGTACAAAAATAAATCCTTACTCTGACACTGAGAGCTACTCTGGATCTCCCCAAAAATAAATCCCTAAATAAATAATAAATCCCACCCTGGAGCTCCCCAAAAATAAATCCTTACCTTGATAGCAAGATAGACCCACCCTGGAGCCCCCCAAACATAAATCTTTACCTTGACAGTGAGACCCACCCTGGAGCCCCCCAGAAATAAATCCTTACCCTGACACTGAGTTAGACCCACCCTGGAGCTCCTCACAGGGAAATCCTTTTCAAATCCTCAAAAACAAAGCCCCGACTCCTCCTCCTGCCGAGGAGCTCTGACTGGAGCACCCACTGTCCAATTTCCCCAGGATTTAATTTCTGGCTCTTTTCTGCTCTGGGGCTGTAGGAAATAAATTCTGGCAGCTTTGGGGATGCTTAAGAAGCTTTTTGAAGGTGTGCTGAGCCCAGCCTGGCTCATTTAATGGGCCAGGAGCTGCTCTGGCATTTGACCAAGGGGCCATTCCTCAGTTCAATCCTCTTTTGTGAGATCCCTACAGCTGGCAGGATTTAGGACAGGTGCTTTAAAATCAGTTTTTACTGTAAATGAGCATTTTCTTCACTGGTAAGGAGCTTCCTTTTGGGTAAACAGCCAAGGTGTTTGTGAAGAGGGAGCATCTTTGTACACACACAGCTCATTTGTCACCCTGAAAACTGACTCACAAAATGTCCATTTCACTCTGGTTTTTCACTTCTTTCCTTTTTCCCACCTCCCGTTGTCAGAGACTCCAGATGTTTGTGGGAATGGGAGACTCAATTTCTCCTTCCACAGGGGGCCAGGAATTTGGGAAACTCTCACTCAGCTCTTTTCTGGGCTTCTAAATTAATTTTTTTTACTAAAACCTCCCCAAAAAAAGCCCAAGGCTTCTGAAAGCAGAGCTTTCATCACCACCCATGGATGGCTCCTCCAAAAGAGGCCCTGCCTAAAGCTTGACTCTACAACAGGAGTTTTCTTTTCCTTCCCTCCTCCCAAACCTGACTTGGGAAATTATTCTGAAAGAGTGACACTTAAATCAGGGTAAAATAGGGCTGGAATTCTGCTCTGTCTGAGGAGACCCTGCTGAGCACTCTGTGATTTACTGACAATCACCAGCAGTTCTGCTTTTAAATTAATTGAGATTCTTTTTTTCTCGCTTCTTATAAATTATGATTTCTCTGGCCCTGTTTGTTTTAAGGCAGAACTCAGAGAGCTGGAGGAAAAAAAAAAAAATCTCCTTTTAATATTTCCAAAAAGGGGATTAAAGCTGGGAGCTGAGCTTTTTATTTTTGTCACTTGGAAATGTTTAATTTCCAAGCATTGCAGTTTACACAGCTGCTGGGGGGGTTTGGTTTTGTCTCGTGGTTTTGCTGTTGGCAGAAACTGTTCTGTGTCTTGCTGGTCTTTGCTGCTATGTTGAAAAAATGAATTTTTTTTTAAATTTTTTTTTTTTTAATGTGTGTGCTCGTGGGTGGCCCTGGGACGAGGTTGTGAGTCCCCAGCAGATGTGGGAATTGTTTGCTGAGGAAATGAGGCTGCAGGGAAAGGAGGGAGCAGTGCCCCTCTTAAACAGTGCAATATTGAGCAGTGACACAAAAATCTGCATTTCCCCCTCCCGGCGCACAGGTCAGCTCTGAATCTCTGCCTTTTCCTCGAGGGATGAAAAATGAGATTTCCTAAATCCCATCCTTGCCCTCCATCCTATTTTTTCCAGCTTTGCCCTGCTGGGCACAGCATTCCCTGCAGGAACGGTGCCCATATTGGGAATTGTGCTGGGTGGGGGGAGAAAATTTGGAGGCTGGAGTGCTGCAGATCCAGCATTTCTTTAATTCTGGAATTTAATTTTGATGGAATGGCTCTGGGGAGAGCTTTGCCGTGCAGGGCACGGGAACACCCTCAGAACAGGAGCATTGGAGGAAAGAAATTCTTTGATTTCAAATCAGGAATTTTTATTCTGCAGCTGAGCTCGGCGCTCGCCCTCCCTGCAGCAGGGATGGGTGTCTGGGGGAGCCTGGAAAAGGGGGAGGAATTTGGGGTGACTTCTCCCACCCCGAGAGGCAGGATCTGCAGGGGGAAGTGTCTCCACCCAGTATTTCCACCCCGAAGAGGAAATTTTTTTGGCAAATAGTCTTAAAAGCATGCTGGTGTGTCTTTTTGATGAATCTGCTTTTCCAAGGAATCAGTGCCCTGGACACTTTATCCAAAGGTTTTTTTGGATGGCAAGCAATGATGCACAAATGTTGATTTTTGCTATGATTTTTGTCCTCTCTGATTTTTTTGTTCTCTCCCCTCCTGAGACTTGACAGCTCATGGGTTGATGTCATTGTTTTGGGTCGTTTTGTTTTGTTTTGCATTTAACTGGATTGTAATGAGATTGACTTAAAATTATTAATTCTAATCAGTGATTAGAAATACATGTAAAGAATTTTATGTACAGTAGAGGAACAAAGTGACATGATTTTAAATAATGAAAACCCAGAGTATCTCCTATCCTAGAACTGGTTCTACTCCAAGAGTGACCTCTCATTAGCATGGACTGCACTGTTCCTGTTCAATGTCTGTTGCATAATTGAATTCTTTTTTTGTAGATATTGTATTAAAACCCAAGTGTCTGTATAGTTAATATATAGCTGCTTATGTGTAAATGCTATTTTAAACACTAAAAAGCTTTTAATTTTATGTGATAACCACAGTGTATGTGTTCAGTTCTTTGCAGTATTTCACTGTCATTTATTTCACCAATATTGCCCATTTTTGGACCCTCCAGCAGCAACAAGGATCACCCTGTGCAGACTTTTGGATTTGTCAGGACACACTGTTTTTTTTTTTTTTTTCCAGCCTAAATTATTTTAAATTTCCAGCTTAAATGAAAAGAACAAGCAAAGTTGGTGAGGCAGATTCCTTCTTCCCAGCTGGTACAGATCACACAGCAAGGGGAGAGTGAAACATCATTTAAATGCCATCAATCCCAGCATTTTCCAGTGGGGAGGATATGAAATGGGCAGGTTGAAGTGAATTTAAAAGATCCAAATTTAAGTGAATATTAAATGGTCAGAATTTAGGTGAATATTAAATTATCAGAATTTCAGTTGTGAAGAATTCCTGCAGGCTCCAGGAACTCCAGGCTCCAGGTCAGAATTTTGGTTTTTTTTTTAATCGCACTGAGGAATAATTTTGGATGGAAGTAATCACAAAAAATGGGGACAAGTAACTTTGCAGTGCACCAAAAGGTTCTTTATTATTATTTTTTCTTTTTAAGAATGAAAATATTCACTGGTTTAGATTAATTTGCAAAGTCTTTAATTGAGCTTAAACACACAGTAGAGATTAAAAATGTTTAATCTAGGGAATAAAAGAGCAGAAATGAAAAAAACTTTTAAAGAATAAAAGAGCAGAATAATTCCTTGTCAGCATGAGTGGGGAAAAGAAAAATTGTGGTGATGTGACTGGACATTGACTCAGCTCTTCCTGGCAAGTGTGAAGTTTTTGTCAAGTTTTTGTGAAGTTTTTGTGATGTTTTTGAAGTTTTTGGTTATTTTTGCCTGTTTTTGGGGGGAGGAACCTCCTGCTGTGCCTTTGCTGAGTGTGATTTGCACAGAGCTCATTTCCATGAGCCTGTCCCTGATTTCCATGGGAAATCACTGTGCAGCAGGACTTTCCTTTTCCTTCCTTCCTCCTCCTGGATGCAAACCTGACCTGGGAAATTTTTCTGAAAGCTTTTAAACTAATTGAGTTTTTTTTTTCCTTATAAATTATGATTTCTCTGGCCCTGTTTGGTTTAAGGCAGAACTGAGTGAGCTTTGAATGGGAACTGCTCCCTTTGTGTCACACACACAGCTGCTGGTACCTGCCAGAATGTTCTTTTTAATTCCCTTTTATTGGGCAGATTTGAGAATTCTTACAAGGCTTGGGGAGAGGATTCCTGGATCAATCTCAGGAGCTGCTGTTTAATAAAAAAGGGAAATTACCAGAAGTGTTTACAGGGGAGCGGTGTCGGTGACTCACATTGCCAGGCTTGAGAGATGGATGTAAAATATCATTTCTGGAGATTCTTTCATTAACTGAACCTAATTCTGGCTCATTTTTGGGGCTGAAATGCGCTTCCAGAGAGGATGGAGGCTGCTCCTCTGCTGAGCCCTGTGCTTTCACAGCTCCACTTCAGCTGTGATTGTGCCCCAGAGTGCTCAAAAACAAGATTTCCTCCTTAAAATCCACCTCCTGCGAGGAGCAGGTGAGGAGGCAGGGTTGGTTTTATTGCCTGTCCTGCTCTGGCTGCTCCTCGGAGGGGTTCTGGCAATATTCCCCCGTGTTCAGATCAGGCCTGAACACCAAGATGTAACACTTGGGCATGAAGAAACTGGCCAAGATGCCCAGGGTGGTGGCCAGGATGGTGCAAATCTGCGTGACGGGCCTGAGGACCGTCCTGAGCGTGGCGAAAATCACCACGAAGAAGATCCAGACGACGAAATAGATGAGGGTGGCGAAGGTGATGCCCCTGGCCACGTTGTACCTGCCGGCCGGCGTTTGCACCATGAAGGTGCACAGGAAGCAGGAGAAGGCCAGGCAGCTGTTGTAGCCGTGCAGGAGGGCGAAGGCGGCCCACGACCGGGTGCCACACACCAGCAGCACCTCGCTGGGCAGCGACTCGTAGTCGGCCACCAGGTCGTCGGGGCCGAGGCGGAGGTGGCACAAGCAGAGCAACGCCTGGAGCAGCACGGAGGCGGCCACCAGCAGCCAAGCCCTGCCGCGGGTCACCCAGCGCAGCAGCCGGGGCGCGCGGCGGGGGAATCCCGTCAGCAGGGCGATCTCCAGGGCTTTGGGCACCAAGGTGGAGAAGCAGCCATTGAGGCACAGGGCGGAGGAGAGCTGCTGCAGCGAGCAGAGCGCCGCGCCGGGCCTGCCCACGAACAGGCAGCAGCTGAGGCTCTGCAGCAGCAGCCAGAGCAGGGCCGAGACGCTCCTGGCACCCCCGGCCAGCTGCACCAGCGGCGTCCGCAGGTGCTTGAGGAAGAGCAGCGCCGCGGCCGCGCTCAGCGCCGCCGTCAGCCCCGCCAGGCTCAGCAGGGCCACGGCCAGGGGCTCGTCCCAGAAGAGGAAGCGCTCGCCGCGGTCGTGGCAGCGCGTGCTGCGGGCGGGTGCCCACTGGTGCCGCGGGCACGGCGAGCAGCCGGTGCTGTCTGCAGAGAGAGCCCGCTGAGCTCCTCGCTGCTTGTGTTGTTCTGCCTCCCTCCAAGGTGTGCTGGAGCGCCCAAGCTTGTGGTAGCTCACCCTCTGCTGTTCCACCCTCAGGCTCCTTGTATTTCTTGCCTCCGTTTGCCTTCCCCAGCCATTCCCAGGATTTTATCCTCGGCCTCTCTTCTACCCACGCCCCCAGAATTCCATCCCGCCCTTCTCTCCTAGCTCTGCGGATACAACAGAAATGTTGTCCTCATTCCGTCCCTCGGGCCCCAGTGAAGAGCAGAGCAGGGAGCGGACACCTGGCAGTGCTCGTGGAGCAGAGCTCCCAGCTCATCCCCGCCTCAGCCAGGAGACGGAACAATCCCGTTAAAGCCTTTAAATCACCCAGACCTCACCTGTGCTGCTCCAGAAGGTGTTTTCTGAGCAGTCTGTGCAGTCATAGCAGCAGAGGTTGAATCCTTTTATTCTTCTGAATTGTCCCGGTTGGCAGTGCCTGAAGCACTCGGATGTGGGCTCCTGGCAAAGGCAGGAACGAACATCAGCCAGGAACCTCCAGGAGAAGGAATTCCAACAAAGCAGAAGGAACTGTGCCATTTTTACCTTCTTATCTGCGGTGTGGAACTGGATCTGGGACTTACGGATGTACAGGGACTGGTCGTAGTCGCCCACGGGCAGGTAGGTCACGGTGCCATCCCTCCAGGCCCAGAGGATGAGTTTGTACCCCGTGTTTGTGCCGTGGGATTGATCAAACCGGAACCTCTGGCCGTTCACCTCGAATGGGAGGGTGTTCATGAAGTGCAGCAGCTGGGGAGGAAATGAAAACAAAATCCATTTTGGTCCAGTTGTTCTCGTTTGGAGGGTGACAATTCTGCAAGCTGACATCAGCTGTCCCTTAGGTGCGCTGAGATTGTGCCAGTCTGGCTGTGACCCGACAAAAACGAAAAAATCTGCCCTCACCTGCCAGGAGTTGACGGATGTTTTGGGACAGCCTTTGGAGGTGCAGCCCAGAGCTCTGTGCAGGGCGTGGGCCACGCTGTACACGGCCACGTGCACCGGCTGCACCGTGGTCACCTCCAGCAAGGGCCAGATGTCCCCGAGGGTGACGTTGCACTGCTGGCACTGCGTGCCCAGCTCCTCGGCGTCCGTGGTGGGGCTCAGCTCCCGGCACGGCGGGCAGAACCCCTCCTGGCTGACGGAGCCGAAGAGCTCGGCCACGTACTCCTGGAAGCCGGGCACCGTCCCAGTTCTGGGGACAAAGCCCAGCACTGTCCCCACGCTCTGGATGTTGGGCGTGGTGGTGGCGATGTCCGACACCATCCAGGCCTCGGTGCCAATCCAGACCTTCTTGCCCAGCCCCATCATGATGCTGTGCTCCAGCAGGGCCTGGGCTGCCAGTCCGTGCGCGAGCAGCACGATGACGTTGACGTTGGTGCCGTTAATGACCTTAATTGTGTTTTCCAGCTGCCTTGTGGCACTAGGCTCGCTCAGGTCTTTGGGGATGAGCCCCTCGAAGGCGATGCAGATGTTGTTGGTGCTGGCCATGCTCAGGAGGAGGGCCTGGGCCCCTCGGCCGTACTCGTCATCGCTGGCCACCGTGGCGATCCAGTTCCAGCCGAACTGGGCGAGCAGCAGCACCACGGCCTCCGCCAGGTTCCTGTCGCTGGGCACGGTGCGGTAGAAGGACGGGTACAGCTCCGGGTTGCTCAGGGTCTCGCTGCTGGCGCCGTAGCTCACCTGTGGGAGAAATGATCCTCACTTCCAAGGAAGTCCAGAGGTTTATCAAAACCTTAGCAGAAATAGAAGACCGAGTAGAGAAAACGTTACGGTGCCGGGAGCAGAGGACTTTGGTGACACATTTCTCTCATTCTCAGGATTTTTTCATAGAGCAGCACAGAGGGGACAAAGAGAAAACAATTTCTAGTTCTGCTCCTTGTTTTCCCATGTGTGTGGAGAATTGTTTCCCTGGGGGGATGGCTTGCTTGGGTTCTGGTGAAGGTTGGTTATAACCAATCCAACCCACCTGGGCTGGGCTCAGAGAGGGTCACGAGTTGGGAGCGAGTTGGATTTGGGAGTTACAAAAAGTGGGTTTGTAGTTTTAGTATAACCTTTAAACAGTCTATTGATGGGTTACAGCATAGTTATAATAAAGAAATCACTGAGGCTTCTGGAGTCACACACCAACATTTCTCCCCTCTGGGTTCCCGTGCATTTCCAATAGACTTTTCCCACCGTGTGCTCGTCCACACGATGGAGGTTTTGCCTTTTAACCCTTTAGCTCTCCCAAAGTTCTGCCCACCCTTCACTGTCTGTTCTGATTCCTGCACTGTCCGGTGCAGGTGGAGTTTAAATCCTTAAATCTTGACTGGAGGTCAGCTGTTGCCAGGCTGAGCTAGACCAGGGACTGGACAGAGCTAAAGAATAAATCAGGGATTTATGAAAGGATCTCAATGGATCCACCTTGGGCAGCACCAGAGCCCAGAATAAATCAGGGATTTAGGAAAGGATCTCCTCATGGATCCACCTTGGGCAGCACCAGAGCCCAGAATAAATCAGGGATTTAGGAAAGGATCTCAGTGGATCCACCTTGGGCAGCACCAGAGCCCAGCCAGGGCTGCACCCGAGGTGAACCAAAATGGTCCCAAAAAATGGATGCTGGGTCACAAAATGATCAGTTCTGCCCCATTGGCACCTTGGAGTTCAGTGTCCAGTCCCAGCTCCAGCCCTGCAGTGTGTCCAGCAGGGGAGGTGACGACCCAGCCCAGGACACTCCCGAAATCTGTGGCAGAGGAACGACTGGGATCTGCTTTCACACCAAAAGGGAGAAAATTCTTACCAAGGCTTGGGAAAGGATTCCTGGCTGCATCTCTGGAGCTGTTTAATGTGGAATTTACTTTAAAAAATGTTTGCAAGAAATTTCTATTAATACTTAAGGAATTTCTATAAGAAATTTCTATGAGACATTTAATAAGAAAAGGAAATTACCAAGATTATTTACAGGGAAGTGTCAGGGTGAGACACTGACACAAAACACCAATTCTGGAGTTTGAATCACTGCCGAAAAGGCAGAATTGTTGGAGCAGAGAGGTGTCACCTGTGGGATGAGGAAGGAGCTGAAGAGCCTGGCCGTGAGCAGGCACAGGTCGGAGGAGTGGGGCCCGATGACGGCCGTGACGCGGGGCTGGTACTCGCTGTAGTTGCGGAGCAGCGCGATGCCCGAGGAGCCGCGGCGGGCGAGGAAGAGGAGGCTGGGCCGAAGGGCCACCAGCGGCTCGGAGCAGGAGTCGTGGAGCTCGTAGCCCAGGCGGAGCCCCGGCAGCACCGAGCTGGAGTTGTTGATCTGCTCGATGGCGAACGTCATCGCCAGAGCCCAGATCAGCCCCTGGGGCTGCAGCCTGGGGAACAGCACAGCTGTTGGCTTCTCCAGGGAGGAAAAATTATTTATTGTGGAAATTATAGATAGACATATATAGAAATGTATACGGGGGGGCAGCTGGCATTGGCTTCTGCAGGGAGGAAAAATGATTAATTTTTGTTCTATATATTACATTACTATTATATTATATGATATTATATGATATTATATTTATTATATTATATTATATTATATTATATTATATTATA
>QUSF01000204.1:201975-224667 GCA_003676055.1 Chloebia gouldiae | reverse complement strand
GGGGGGGGGGGGGGGGTGCGTGGGAAAAACGGGGAAAAGTGGGAAAATAGGGGAAAGGGGGAAACAGGGAAAGTGGAGGCGAGGGGTGAGCGTGGGAAAACATGGGGAGGGGCGACGAGGGAGCAGGAGGAGGGTCAGACTCGACTTCCCCCCCCCCCCCGTCACCGAGCGTCACGCGTGGGGAGGGGGCGGCTGAAGCGCGCAGCAGGGGAACCCCCCGGGAGCGCCACGTGGGGGGGGGGGAGTCCCCCGCTTTTGCCCCTGCACCCAGCTCTCGCTTCCCCACGGGGTGTTCCCCCCCTACGCGGGACCCCCATGAAACGGTACGCGGAATAAACAGACTCCCCCAAAACCTCCGTTTCACCCACCCACACAGGGACCTTCCCCCGGTCCTACCGTGTCAGGGCCATCGCGGCGGCCAAGCGCGCGCAGCAGCGTCCCCACGGCCCCGGGGGGCTTCATGGGGGGGCTCCGCGGGGACCTCGGGGGATCTCAGGCGCTCCCGGAGGGCGTCTCGGGGCTCCCCGTGGGTCCCGCGAGCGGCTCCGTGGCCGAAGGCGCGAGGGGAGGGGCCGTTTCCGCGAGCCCGGAGCCTCTTCCCGTGCCGGGGGGGGGGACACGGACACGGGGGGGACACGGGGGGGACGACACAGGAACCACACGTCTGGCCACGGCGAGGGGACACCGGGAGGGACATAGGGGAGACAATGAGGACACACGGGGGACACAGAGAAGACACACGGGACAGACACGGAGGGGACACGGGCGCGGGACACCGGGAGGATCACAGGGGAGACAAGAAGAGGGACACACGGGGGACACACGGAGTGACACCACCCCCTCCTGACGATGCCTCAGTTTCCCCCTTTCTCACTTCCAAGTTCCCTCAAAATCTTCCCGAGCCCCCCGGCGCTTTCCTGGTGCTGCCCCCTCCCCCTCTTCATCCTCCTCCTCCCACCACCCCCTCGTTAACCCACCCCGCGGCCCCCGGGACCCCTAAAATCGGGGAAAAAGGGGGGGGTGGACCCACCCCATGGGGTCCCCCAAAATCAAGGAGAAGAGGGGAGGCTGAGACACCCCTTCCACGAGACCTCCAGATTCGTTGGAAAAGGGGATCCTCAGCCCATGCTACCCCCAAACTCGGGGCAGGGGATGTTGGTTTGGTGGGGCTTGAGGGACCCCACACAATCCTGGGATGGGGTTCCCAGGGAGTGCAGGGACCCCAAACCCCTCCCATGCGAGACTCCTGGAGGGGGCGGGGGGAAGCTTGTTTCAAGGGGAGAAATTGGGGTAGAGGGGGTTTTGGGGGGCGTTGGGGTAGGGGTTATTGAAGTTTTGGGTTGCAGGGGAGCAATCAGGGTGCAAGGAGGGTTTTGGGGTGCAGGGCTGGTTTCGGGTGTGGGTTATTATGCAGAGGGTGTTGGGGTGCAGGGAGAGAATTTCGGTTCAGGAGGGGAATTGGGCAAGAGGTTTTTGGGGTGCAGGAAGAGGATTTGGATTTGAGGGACTTGACGTGTGTAGAGGGAATTGAGGGGCCTGATCAGGTTCCGTCCCGGTTGGGGTTGTCAGGGTCCCCTTCTCCCGGCCCTTGGGGTCCTCCCCCCTCACCCCCGGCCAGGACAGAACCCCTTTTGTGGGGCCGGAGCCACCGCGGGCGGGGAGGGGGGGGGCGCATTCCAGCGGTGGGGGAGGCGGGTTCCAGCATTCCAGCGGCTGGGAAGAGCCGGTAGAGAGGAAGGGCGGTGGGCAGGGGGTGGGATCCCGGGGCTCGGTGCTGTGCCCGCACCCCCAATTAATTACCATTAATCAGCGGAGGGTGAAGAAAGAGGAAGAATGGAAGGATGCAGAGAAGGATCAGGAAGAAGGTAAATTAAAAATGAAAAAGGAGGAGGAAGAGGATGAAGAATTAGGGATGAGGAAGAAGAAGATGGAAGGAGGAAGAAGAAATAATGAGAGGAAGGACAGAGGGAAGGAGGAAGTAAAAAGGAGAGGAAGAAAATGAGGTGGAAAGAGGAAGGAGAAGGGGAAGCAGGAGATGCAATGATAGAGGAGGAGGAGGAAGTGAGGAAGTGGAAGAAGAAGGGGGGGAAGAGCAAGAGGATGGAAGGAAGGAGGAAGATGGAGGAGGAAAGGCAGTAAGAAAGAAAGAATGAAGGATGAGGAAGGAGAAAAGATGGAATGAAGAGGATGCAAGAAGGAAAAAGGAAACCCAGAGAGAGGAAGGCCAATGTCGGGACAGGAATTTCCCCCTGGAGGGCTTTGGGAACTGCCCTGTTCCCTTTCAAGGTGGGGAGAAGGGCAGAAGGATTTGGGGCCTTTCTGGATCTTTTTCAGCTCATTTTATTGGAGAAAACAAAACAGCCCCCAACCTGGGGGAGAACCCCAAAACACCCCCTGGGGACCCAAAAACTCCCCCAGGACCTCCCAAAACCTCTGGGAAGGTTCTTTTTACACATTTTTACAGCCCACCCCAAATCCCAAAATCTCGGAATATCCTGAGGTTCTGGGGTGGAAATTCAGGTTTTCCTGTGTAAAGGGTGGGATTTGCATCCCAAAAACTGTGTGGGGGAATTGGAGGGGCACCTGTGAGCAGGAGGATGATGAAGGTGCCCAGGGGGAAATCAACATTCCAGAGGTGAGAAAAAAGGGGGGGAGAGGGGGATCCCAGACCCTGGAGGATTTGGGGGGGATTGTATGCCTCCCTATCCCTGTTTTGGAGGGGCTCCAGTGAGGATGAAGGCCAGCTCTTCCTCACCCTTTATTCCATGGACAACAAGGAGGGAGGAGCTCCTTTTCTTTTGAGAAAACTCTTGGAATTACACCTCCCACCCCCCGTGCTGATTTTGGGGTGATTCCCGTGCGTTCCGTGTGGGGTTGTTTTTGGGATTTAAGAAGCTGTAGCTGAGGGAATTGATGAGTTTTAGGCTTTATTTCTGTCTCGCCTGGATCAAGGTTGGGATTTTTGGGAATCTCCAGAGGTTCCTGCAGCAGCTTAGGAGGAGGAGGAGGAAGCTTCTACTCAGCTCCTTCATCATCACCTTCATCCTCCCCATCCATAGAGAGCGCGGCGTATTTGCTGGCATGGCTGAACTGCAGGGAAAACCAGGAAAAATTCCCCAAAACGGGAATTGAGGGGGATAAATATCCCCAGGGGCTCACACATCCAAAAACCAGAGGGACATAGCCCCCCAGAAGGGGTCAGAGAAATCCAAAATTGGGGGGGGGGGGGGGGGGGGTCACTGTTGAAAACAAAAATTCCCCAAGCTCCCAAAAAAACAGGATTTGAAGGGGATGAAAACCCCCAGGGGGTCGTGCACCCCAAAAAGAGGGGTTCACAGCCCCCCCCCCCCCCCCCCCCCCCCAAGGAGTTTTAGACTGCTCAGGGCTGAACTGTGAAAGTGGGCAGAGGGAGAGGGGCAGTGAAGTAGAAAATTCCCAAAATACCCCCAAAAATGAGATTTGAGGGGTTGAAGTCCCCTGGGAGGCTCACTCATCCCAAAGAGGAGTCACAGCCCTCCCTGTTAACTGGAGGCACGGGGCATCAGTTACGGTGAAAATTTCCCAAAACCTCCCAAACCCGGGATTTGAGGGGGTCCCTCCCCTGTTCTGGGTGCCCCTGGATCCTTACAGAGGGGGGGCTCTCCTCCAGTTTCTTTGGCTCGTGCTCCTTCCGGGGGTCCCTCCTGAGGAGCAGAGGTCAGAGGTCAATTCCCAGGAAAACTCCCGGTGCCTGGGGGGGGTTTTCCCGGCTCCTGAGGGGGCTCTGTGGGGGGGGGGTCTCACCTCTCAGGGTCCCCCATTCCCGTGGGTCCACGGCTGCAGCTCCGGCTCTTGGAACTGCACTCCCGACCCCCTTCTGGCTTCAGTTCCTCTGCAGGGAAAGGGTGGGGGGTTAGAGCTCCCAAAACCCCCTGAGCCCCCCAAGCCTTCCTGAGCCTCCCAGCAATGCTTCAACATCCCCGCAAGCCCCTGAACCCCTTTAAACCCCCCAACAAAATTCCTCAACCCTCCCAGATCCCCTGATACCAACCTCCCCCTGAGCCCTGTGCAAAGCCCCGAGCTCCTCCAAAATTCCCCAATCCCCCCTAAACACCTTCTGAGCCCCCCAAGTGCTCCCAAGACTTCCCCAAATCCCTAAAACCTACCCCAAGCTTTCCCAGTCCCCTCCCCCCATTCTCACCTCTCCTCTGGGGGGTCCTGGGGGGGCCCCCATCATCTCCAGGGGGGGGAGGGGCCTGGGGAACCCCCACTGGGGAGAGAGAAAAGGAGGGGAGGGGCATCAGGAGGGTCCCTGGAATGGCCCCATTCCTAGGAATGGTGGAATGGGGGATGGGAATGTTGGGATAGGGCCTAGGAGTATTGGGATGGGGCACTGAAATATCCCTGGGCCCTGGGAATGTCAGGATGGGGTGCACGAACATCCCTGAGCCACAGGAAATTTGGGATCGGGCACAAGAATGCTGGGATGGAGACCAGGAACACACCTGAGAATGGTGGGAGGGGGCACAGGAAGGTTGGGATGAGCAGAAGAGCCTCCATGGCCTGGAATGTTGGAATGTGCCACAGAACACTGGGATGGGGCACGGTAATATCAGGATGTGTGGCAGGAGCATCCCTGGGCCACAAGAATGTTGGGATGTACCAGGGACTCCATGAAATGAACCACAGGAACACTGGGATGGTGCACAGGAACATCTCTGTGATACAAGCATGCTGGGATGGGCCTTAGAAAGTTTAAGATGGGTGGCAGAAATGTTGGGATGCACTACAGGATCATCCCTGGGAAGTCAGGGTCCCCTTCTCCCAGCCCTTGGGGTTCTCCACTAGGGAAAGCCAGTGACCCATGGAAGGCTTTAGGCTGGAAAAGGCCCCCCCGGCAACTCCTTCCTGGTACACCCACCTGGTTGGGGAGGCTTGCTCAAAGTCAGAGCTCTGGGAATTGCCAGGGGGGTTCTGGCTGCTCCGCTTCATCCAGGCATTTTCCTTGGGAGGGGGTGCTGGCATCACCTTTGGCTTCTCCTCCCGAGATTTGGGGGGCGGTGAGGGTGGCTCCTCCTCTTTTCCTAGGGGCTCATTTTCCAAGGATTTCTCGCTCTCCCTCCTCCGTGTGGCTAGGGAGACACAAATCCGTGTGGCAGCTGCCGGCCGCCCTGCGCCAGGACGCTCCGGCTGCCCTGGATCCCGACTCACTCCGGCCGGTGGGGCCAGAGCCCGTGGACGTTCCTGGGGGTCCTGCAGGACCACTCTGGGAGGATTCGCTGCCTGTCCGGGATCGCTCCTGGTTCTCCTCACTTCGCCAGCTTGGATGTCTGGGATAGGGTGGAAATAAGATCAGGGGACTGGGAAAGGGCTACCCCATCCCACCTTTCCCATAGGATGAACACCATCCCACCCGAACCACTCCCAAGGGATCATTACTACCCATTCCACTTTTCCATGGGGACCATTCCTTGTCCCTCCCATCTCTCTGTGGAGATCAGCCCTGAATTTCCTGAGGTATCATTTCCATCCTCTCCCACCCCTCCATGGGGATCATTCCCTACCCATCTCCACCCTTGCCACTGGATCATTCCTAGCCAATACCCCCTTTCCCATGAGACCACTCCCTACCCCCTCACCTTTTGGGTGGGATCATTTTTTGCCCATCCCAACACTACCAAGTGATCATTCCTTACCCATCCCACATTTCCTAAGAGACGATTCCCAGCCTTTCTCACCTTTCCCAAGGGATCATCCCCATCCCACTCCCTCTTTCCCAGGGCACCATTCCCACCTTTCTCGGGGCCGTCTGTCAATCCTCTTGTCGTCCTCCAGCTGCCGCTGGAGTTTTTCCTGCTCCTTCTGGAGCCGCTCCTCCACTTCCCGCTCCCGAGACGCTGTATCCACAGGCTTGGCCCCCCCAAAGATGGAAGCGGCCCGGCTAGACTGGGCAGCGGGAGCTCCTGAAGTTTCCTCTTCCTTGGGAGCACTCCGGGGCTTCAGGTTGAGCTTCGGTCTCTGGGTGGGACCTGGGAACGAGCCCGGAGATCCTGGTGGCATCGATCCCACCTGGAACAGTGCTGGGACTGACAGGATAATCCCTGTCCCATCCCACCATTCTCAAGGGATTATCCCCTTCCGCAGCTCACCCCTCCTGAGGGATCATTCCCACTCTCTTTTACTTTTCCACGGCAACATTTCCAACCTAACCCACCTTTCCTGAGAGACCATTCTCTGTCCTTCCCACTTTTTCATGGGAGTCATTCCTGTACTATGCTGAGCTCATTCCCAGTTTGTAGGGATAAATTCTCAAGACACCCTTCCAACCCCATCCCACCTTTTCCAAGGGATCATTCCCATTCAATCCAACCTTTCCCAAAGGAAGAGCCCTGATCCCACCCCACCTCCCCACCTCTGTCCTCGCGGCGGAAATCATCCCGGCCGTAATCATCCCGGGAATTCCACCGATCCATCCGGTCATCCCGCCGGTCATAACGATCCTCATAGCCACGGTAGTCATCGTCCCGGCGGTACCCGCTTCCAAAGGCTCTCCGGCCGCTGCCTATTCGGGAATCGTAGCCTGGGGAAGGAGATGGATAATCTGAGAGTCACTGGGGATAAAGCAACTCAGATTCCCAGTGACAAGTCTGGGAATCTGGGGGATTCCCAGTTACTCGCTGGCCATGGTGGGGGTCTCCCACTCTCTCTTCCTCTGAAAACCCTTGGGAACTCCCACCTCGGTCGTAATCCCTGCTGCGGTCATCGTAGCGATCCCGGCTCCCAAAACCACGATCCATGTCCCGCCGTGTCCCATCCCGATACCGGTCATCGTAGCGATCACGATATCCTGGAAGCGGGATGGGGTTTTACTGGGATAGGCAGAGATTCCACGAGGAAGGAGGAAAATCCTAGTACTGCTCCACATGGGAAAGGAGGAGGCCCCATTTTTCCGTACAAACTGGGAATGAGCTCAGGTGAGAATGAAGAGTTTTGGGAATGAATGAGCTTGAAGTAGGAATGAGAGCTGAGAACAAATGAGCTCCAAATGGAGAATGAACAAACTCAGGGTGGGGGAATGAGTTCTAGAAATACATTAGCTCTAGGTGGAACTGAGTTCTGGGAATGAATGAGGACCAGATGGGAATGAACGAGCTCAGGTGGCTCCTCATCTCAGGCAGAGCAGTGTCAGGTGCCCTAAATCTTGGGACAAGGCTAGTTCCCAGGACATGGGAAGGAGAGAGTGCCTGCAATGCTGGGCCCATTCTCTTCACTTACTGTCCCCGAATCCATCGTCACTCCGGCGCGGGGGGAAGTCATCGAAGGTGTCAGGAGCAGCTGGACGCGCACGCCAGTCACTCTCGAACCGCTCTGAGTCCCGGAAGCGATCCCGGTCTCTGCCGAAGCAGCGATCATCCCGGTCTGCTGGGAGCCAGGGACACAGGGACAAGGACAGGGAAAGAGAGAGGGAAAGGAAATGAAGATTAAAAGGAAAGGAAAGAAACCGGGCAGGGTCAGGGCTGGGCTCTTGGCCACTCTCCCTGAATCCCTAGCCTGCCTGATCCATGTCCTCAGCTGGACACTCACCTTTATCCTGAGCTTGATCCGCCACATCCACTCGTATCCTCCTGTTTCCTAAAGACTGAGAACAACAGTGGGAAGTGAGTGCTGGGCTGGGAATTCCCTCCCTATATCCCACCTCACCCTTCCCTCTTCCAGCTGGAAGACATTTGCCCTTTTCCCATCATTCCAGGCCCGTGTCCAAACCCTTCTCCAGGCCCTTGGAGCCCCTTTAGGCGCTGGGATGTGCTCTTGGAAGCTGGGATTGGACTCACCTCTTCATTGAGGCTCAGGGCCTGGAACAGGGAATCAATATCCTCGAATTCCGCGTACCCAAAACCTTTCAATCTCTCTGGATTGGTGGGTTCCCGTGGGAGCCGCACAGCGCTGATCTGTGAACAGAGGGAGGGGCAGGGAAGCTCCCCTCAGGATCTTGGCTTCCAAAGGGGAATGTGGAAGGGTGGCAGGATCTGGGATAGAGCAACTCATGGATATTGAGGGATTGAGGGGGTTCTCCATGCATGAGGAGGAAGAGGGGTGTCCCACCCCAAACACCACAGAGCTTTCCAAAATCTTTGCACTGAGGGACTGGGAAGAGAATTCCAGCTCCGGGAGCTGCACTGAAAACAATAGGAAGGGCCAGGTATATTCTGCAAGCTCAGGGAAGCAGAAGCCATCTCAAAGCTCATCCCAGTGGACAACCAGCCTTGGATATGTCCAGCACAAGTCCCACGTGGACACAGGGCAAATCACAACATCCTTTCCCTGGATTCTGGCTCCCAAAGTGTGGGAGCTCCTTGCTCATTCCTGATCTGAGCCCTGGGAAATGTCAGAAGCCACATTCCTAAATGACATCTTAGGGAGGTCACGGGGTCTCCAAAGCATCCCTTAGATTTTCCTGGGATAGATTTTCTGATGAGAAACCTCTTGCAAAGCTAGGCTCTTGCTTGGACCAAAAGACAATCCACAACACATCCATGGAATTATATTTAAAGAATGACAAATGCCAAGAAAGAGGGAAAAGGAATGAGGAAGGCCAAGGTCAGGTGCAGCGCTGGAGAGGGAAGAGCAGGACTGGTACAAATGGGAATAAACTGTTTTTTCCCAATTTGTCATTTTCAACACCTGTGTGGTCCATGAGCTTTCTGATGCTGCTTTCTTTCCACCTAGGAGTGAGCCAGCTACCCTGCCCCGCCCCGCCCCACTCTCCAGTCTAACCTCCACCCAATTCCACAGGGAAACCCCCCACTGGAGGCTTCTCAATCCCCCTGGAGGAACAGGAATGGCTGATCCATGGCTGGGGAATCAAGGGATTCTCTCAGGATCAACCTACAGACACCCACATCCCAGGAAAACACCCCGTGGCAATGATACGGGTGCCCAACAGAGAGAGAGCTCCATCCTGGCTGGGTTCCTGGAGCATTCCCACTCTGCAAAGTCACTCACATTGAGCCCTCGGAAGAAATCCTTGATGGACTCTTCTGTGACATCGTAGGGCAGATTTCCCAGGAATGCCGTGTATGGAGGGGATTTGGGGAGGCGGCTTCTGTCGATGTTGGGCTCGCGGGCAGCACGTGGGGCCGTGGGAAGGATGGAGCGGTCGATCGGAGGCGCCCGGTAAACGTCGTCGTCATTGCTGTGCCACATGGTGGAGACTGCGGAGAAATCTGGGATGTTGGCACAGCTGCGCCTGGCTGGAGCCAGCTGGAGCGGACCGGGGCCATGCAGAGCTGGCCAGGGCAGCTGGAGCCAGCAAATCATCCCATATCCCACCCACAGGGAGGCAGCGGGAAGAAACCAGAGTCATCCAGAGCCACCTGGAGGCAACTGCTGGCAGCACTGGTAAATCCATGGAAAAGGTGCCCTGAAGCCACATCCAGCAGCCAAGGCAGGGATAGGCAACCCCATGGGATGGCTTTCCAGGATTCATTCTGGCTTGGATTCCAGCCTGGCTCAGTGGGAAGCTCTGGTGAATCTGGTCCCCAAACATCCCATTGCTGCTCCCCCACTTTGCTGGACACTGAGCCTCATCCCTAAGAAAAACTAGCACTGGCTATTCCCCCAAAAAGGAATAGCCAGTGGATTTTTCCAGTTATGAGTGCCACGGGCAGCTAGGAATGCCAGTCCTGGAGCCTTCCAATCTCGAAGGTGGGAATTATGTTCCAGGAGCTAGGAATGACAGTCTGGAAGCTGGGAATGCCAGAGTTCAGAATAGTGCCCAGGGATTGAGAATGCTATTCCAGCTCTGTGAATACTACCCCTAGGACTAGGAATGCCAATCCCAGAGCTGGAAATGCCACTCTGGGGACTAGGAATGCTATTCTGGCTCCAGAATTGCTGCTCTGGGGGCTGGGAATATAAATCCCAGAGCTGGGAATGCCATCCCGGCTCCAGGAATGACATCCTCGCTTTGTGGATGCTGCTCTGGGAGCTGGCAATGCCAACTCCATAGCTGGGAATCCTGACTACAGGAATGCCACGCTCACCTTCCAGGTCGTCGGTCTCGTCGGCCCAGCTCACAGGTTTGGGGATGTAGGTGGGGCCCCCCCCGCCCCCTCCATCCTCCGCCAGGAAATCCGTGAGCGTCAGCGTCTTCCCCTTCTTTGGCTTCTTCTTCGCCGCCGCTGCAGGAGCAACCGGAGACACGGATCAGAGCGGGAATGGGAGAGGGGATGGGGGGGACTGAACAGGGAACGGGTGGGAATGAGAGCGGGAATGGGCAGGACAGAGAGGGAATACGAATGGAATCAGAGTGGGAATGGTGGGAATGGGCAGGAATGAGAGAGGGAATGGGCAGGAATGAGGGCAGGAAGGAGTCAGAAAAAGAGTGGGAAGGGGAGGGAAGCAGAGTGGGAATAGTTGGAATGAGAGCAGGGACAGGAACAGGGCAGGGGTAGAGGGGACTGGGGACACTGGGGTGGGACACAGGACACTGGAATGGGACATGGGGCACGGGGATGTGACACTGCGATGGGACACAAGCTGACATGGAACGTGAGGCACCAGGATACAAGACATGAGACATTGGGATGGGACAGAAGACACCAAGATGGGCCATGAGGCCTTGGGATAGAGCACAGGGTGACAGGATGGGACACAAGGTGGGACATGGGACATTGGGATGGAATGGGAAGAGCAGGGATGGGACAGGAGCCACTGGGAAGGGACATGAGACAAGACAGGAGGAGCCAGGAGACAGTAGAGGACATGAAGGACCGGGATGGGACAGGAGGCCCTGGGATGGGACAGAAGGTGACAGATGGGGACATGGAACAATGAGGATGGGATGGGATGAGCTGGAATGGGACAGGAACCACTGAGATGGGACATGAGGAGGGGACATGAGATGGGACACAAGGTACCAGGATGAGACAGGAAGTTCTGGGATGGAACACAGAGCATCAGGATAAGACAGCAGCCACTGGAATGGGACAGCAGGAGTCAAGAGGAGACAGAAGATGTCAGGATGGGACATAAGAAGTTGAGAAGGGTGAGGAGCCACCAAGATGTGACAGAGGTCACTGGGATGGGACATGAGGCACTAGGATGGGGCACAAGGTGACAGGATGGGACACGAGACGGGACACGAAGGGGACAGAAGGCACTGGGAAGAGACATAGGATGGCACACACGGCATTTGGATGGAAAAGGGCACTGAGAGAGGACATGAGGTGCTGGGATGGGCCATGAAGGCAACAGGGTGGGACACAGGGTGGGACAGGAACCACTGAGATGGGACAGAAGGAACCAGGAACAGATGTGGAGCACCAGGACAGGACATGAGGAACTGGGATGGGACAGGAGGCAGCCAAGAAGGGACAGGAAGCGACAAGATGGGACATGGGGCACTGGGATGGGATATGAGGAGCTGGACATGAAGACCTGGGATAGGGACAGGAGACACAGGGGATGGGGCTCCAGACTGGGACATGGGACACCAGAATTGGACAGAAGCCACTGGGAGGGGCCAGGAGCCACCCAGCCAGCCCCCAGCCCCCTTTATTCCCACTGGAAAAACTGTCCCCATCCCATCCCCTGCAGGGACACACCCAGGCACATGCTGTGACCCTCCTGCAAAACCAGGCTATTTCCTAGAAGGTGGGCTCGCATTCACAGTTCTCCTGCTCTTCCCTCCTTGCGGGAGGAACTGCTGCCCTCATGCGGCTCAACTGCTGGATCTGGGACCTTTCCTGGCAAAAACCGCTGCATTTTCCAGGAAAAATCCCTCCGGGTGGAGCCAGGGAGTCTTGGAGCCCCAGAGAAATGGTGGATTTCCCTCCTTCCCCAGTCAGGTTTTTGGGAGGTCAATTGTGGTCCCATGGGAAGGAAAACTGATGAGCTTCAAGGACATGAAAGAGAAAGGCTTGGAGAAACATTCCTCTGGTTTTTTTTTAAGGAGAGATCATGAATTTTTGGATGGCCAGAGCTTCCTGTCAGATATCTCTGGTGATAGATAATAATTAATTAATCAACTGAAGAGCTTTAATGAGGATAAAAAGGATGGAGGTGGGATTGCTCACAGAATGGCCTGGAAATGTTATTCCATGCAAATCCAGCATGGAGAGAACCACCATCGGTGTTTTCCCAGGGGAACTGGGAGGCAGTGGTGGTGTGTGAGACCCCTGGGATGGCTCCATCTTCTCCCAGTACATCCCTTCCCTCCCCACTGCGGATTTCAGGGAAGTTCGGGGCTGTTCCTGGACTCCTACGGGAATCCCAGCCTGGCATCCAGGAGCCCCAGGACCCTCAGAGCTGCCCCAGGGTGACCAACCTGACCTCCCCCAGGAAACCAGCCTGGGACACTGCTGGGAATGCGGAAAGCACCTGAGGCCCAGGGAACGCTGAGACAGGGAAGGATCCAGGTGGCACACACCGAACCTTGGGGTGGGGGGCACCTTCCAGGCCCGCTGTGCTCACCCCGGTACCGGGACCCCCCCCTCCCGCTTCAAGGAGAGCCGGGGATCCCGGGAGATGCTACGGGACCGCGAACCGAGGGGAAAGCCGGGTTGGAACTAGGGGAAATCTGGTGTGCCCACCACGCCGGGACCGACCCCTGGAGGGGGCGGGAGGGGTCACATCCTGCCCCGCCTCCCATCAAGGAGCTTCAAGGGCACTGCGGGCCCTGGAAGGGGGTCCCGGTGAAGCCCCTGCGGGCAAATGGAGGGGGGCTGACCCCACCTCTCCCCCCAAACTCCCGGTGCCGGGGCCCCTCCGAGCCCCGTCTGCGGCCACGTGGGCGCGCCGCCCCCACCCCCTACCGGCGCGCACGCTTTGGGCCGCGCCCGGCGCGCGCACGTCAATCATCGGCCGGGCGCGCGCACGTCAATCACAGGCCGGGCGCGCGCGCCCCCGCCAATGGGAGACGGGGGGTGTTGGGGGGGCCCGGCGCGCGCACATCAATCATAGGCCGCGCGTGCACCCCCGCCAATGGGAAGCGGCTGGGGGGAAGGGGGAAGGGCGCGCGCCCGCCCTGAGGGGACGCGGCGGAGGAGGGAAAGGGGGGGACGGTTTTCCCGCCACCGTCTCTTCCCCAGCACCATCTCCGGCAGCGGCGGGGCTCGGAGCAGCCCCGGGGCCACCACTGGTGCCGCCATCAGTGCCCGCGGAGCTCCGCGCGGGCACGCGGGGCCCGGGCCCGCGGCGCAGCGCTCACCTGGGGCCGCCATGTTGGGACGAGGCAGAGAAGGCAAAGGACCCGGATGGTGGCGTCACGTGACCACGAGCGTCGCGCCCCGTCAGGAGGCGGGGCAAATATAGGGGGCGTGGTCTTGGACGGGGGCGGGGCCTGGACCCGGATGGTTCTACGCGGGAGGGGGCGGAGGGGGAGGGACCCTCGGGAGCACAAGGGAGTCTCCGGCCAGCAGGACCCCCGTTACTGACACACCCGACAAGCGAGACCCCCATCACTGACATCCCCGGCAACCGGGACCTCATCACTGACACACCCGACAACTGGGACCCCCGCTGTACTGACACCCTCGGCAACCGGGACCCCCGGCAACCAGGACCCCCGCCACTGACACTGTCGGGCACCGGCCGACTCCCACAGCCGCCGGCACCCAAAGCACCACCTGGGCTGCTCGGAACTCTCGAGCACCGACACCTCAGGGCGGTTACACCACGGACACAGAGATGCGTCAACACCGTCACTCCCCAGAGCTCAGGACACTGAGACCCCTGGGCACTGACACCCCCCTGGATTCCCTGTCAGTGGGACCCCCGACACCAGTAGCCCCGCATGCGGGCTTCCACACACACCGACAGCCCCAGGCACCGTGATCCCCGGACACCGACACACATGGCAGCCCCCCGAGACCCCCTATTCCGGCACCCCCGGGTACGTGACCCTCTGGGCACCAACACCCCCGGTCTACTGACACCCGAGGGACTCCCGGACACCGCAACCCCCGGGCAGTGACACTCCCAGGCATCTGCGCCATGATCCCCAGGCACCGACACCCAAGGAACTCCCGACATCGGGACTCCTGGGCACGAGGATGCCCGCGACCCCCGAGCACCGCACCGGGACCTCCGGGTACCGCAGTGGGATCCCCCCGAGCACCGCACCGGGACCCCCGCTCCCACGGCTCCCGCGACCCCCGCGTCCCGCTGGGAGCGGTTCAGGACAGGACAGTGCCCGGAGCTCGGGGCTGATTCCGGAGCCGGCGGGGACAGGGACGTTTTAGGGTCTTCCAGGCTGGTTCTGAGAGGTCAATGCCCACAGAGACCCTGACGTGACCAGGGGCAAAAAGAGTGTCCCAGGGGGACATGGGTGACCATATGTCGTTGTCGGGATGGTGACGAGGAGGGAGTACAGGAATCCATCCCTTCCCTGACAGCTCCCCACACCCCGTGCCTCAGTTTCCTCCCAGTCAGCCCTGTGTGGTCCCCCCCACCACGTTTCCCCCCTGGAAGGACACACCAACACATCCTATCTCCCGTTCATGGGAATCATTGCTTTATTTGGATGAGGAGGGGCTCAGGGACCACTCCCTCTGGGTTTTGGGAGCTGGGGATCCCCCTGTGACCCCCTCAGTACGTGCGGACCTTCACCTCCCTGGTCTCAGTGACCATGCGCTGGGTGGTCCCCGTCCCTGCCATGGTGGCCGTGGTCTCCTTGTCCAGGGCATCCCTCAGGCTGTGGGGAGGGGGGGTTAGGGGTGGGAGCATCGGGGGCCGCCTCCCCATGCTGGTAGTGTCCCCCCCCATCAGTGTCACTCAACAGGTGATGGAGATGGCATGTCCAGTGGGATGGGCTGGGGTGTCCGAGCACCCCAGAGATTGCCCCCTCTGGGTGTCACCACTGTCCCCTGGCTGTTCCCAAAATCTTGTAACTTGTGGAACTCAGACACTTGGACACCTGGGGTTCATCCCCTCTGACATCACCATTGTCCCCATCCCCAGGCCATCCTGAAGGACAGAGCTGGGATATGTGATCTCCTGGGATCATTCCCCTGGATGTCACCACTGTCCCCTGGCTGTCCCCAAAATCTTGTAACTGGTGGGACCTGGACACCTCATCACAGGGGTCTCATCTGCCCTTGGTGTCCCCTCCCCATGTCAGGGACAGCACCTGGACACTTAATTCCTGTGATTATCCCTTCCCATCCCCTTCCCAGCCTGTATTCCCCCCCACCACACACACACACTCTGTCTCTATTTGCCCCTCACCTCAACTTCCACCCCACCTGAACTCCCCTGTACCTGGATTTCCCCCTCACCTGAACTCTTCTCCTCTGAATTTCCTCCCACCCCAAGCCCTTATACCTGAGCTCACACCCCAAACTTCCTCACCTGAGCTCTCTGTGCTCACCTTCCCCAAAACCTGAACTTCCTCCTTTCACTTGAGCCCCTGTACCTGAATGCCTGCCCCACATTCTCCCCCTATACCTGAATTCCCCTGATTTGAACTTCCACCCCCTGTACCTGGCTTCCTTCCCCTTCTCACCCAAACCACCCACATCTGAACTACACCCCCAAATTCCCCCCTCACCTGAACTTCTAACACCCCTGAATTCCTTCCCTCTCCACCAAACTCCCCTCTGAACCCTCTCATGCCTGAACTTCCCCCTCAACTAAACCTCCCCCAACCTGAACTCTCCCCCAGACTTCCTCACTCACCTGAACCTCTGTAACTGAACTTCCCCTCTCACCTGAACTTCCACCCCGGCGGTGTCTGAATTCCTTCCCCCCTCCACGTGAACCCCCCTGTACCTGACCCTCTCCCCAGTCCCCTCTGCTAACCTGAAGCCTTCGCCGCCCTCCAGCAGCTGCCGATATGTCGCGATCTCGGCCTCGAGCTGGTCCTTGAGACCGAGCAGCTCCCGGTGCTGCTCGTTCTGCTGCCGGAGCTGTGCCCGCATGTCCCGCAGCTCTGCCTCAGCTGCACTCACCTGGAGCTGCACCTGCGCCAGGTGAGCCCCTGCCCGGGCCTCGGCCTCGGCCAGCGCCGCCTCCAGACCTGCGTTCTGGGGGGATCCAGGGGATTAGGGGGCTTTGGGGGTGTCAGCAACCCGAAAATTGGGGTTGAAGGGGTTCATCCCAAACTTCAGCCTCAGCCAGCACTGCCTCCATACCCACGTTTTGGAGGGACTGGGGAATTATGAGGATTTTGGGTGGGTTCACTTTGATCTGAGCCTCAGCCTTGACCATGGCAGCCTTGAAATTCATGTTCTGGGGTGTTTGTGGGGGAATTAGGGGGTTTTGGGGGAGCCAGTACCCCTAAAATGGGGGTTTGGAGGATCTGCACCACAAAAATGGAGGGTGTCACCTCAGGCTCAGCCAGGGCTGCCTCCAGACCCGCATTCAGGGGGAATGTAGGGGTTTTGTGGGGGTTCACCCCAAAAACTGGGGGTTCACCCTGAGCTTTGGTCAATGCAGACCCCAGACCCGTGTTCTGGGGCGGTCAGGGGAGGATTAGGGAATCTTGTGGGGGTTCACTCTGGCCTGAGCCTCAGCCTCAGGCAGCACCACCTCCTGAGTTCTGGGGGATTTGGAGGGTTTAGGGGGTGGGGATCAGGACCTCAAAATGGCCTTTGCAGGGCTGGAGTTATGGGTTGCAGGTTGGAAGGGTTTTGGGGCTCTGGAGCCATGGATTAAGGGGAGCTAGTTTTTTGGGGGCTTGGGAGTTGGGGTGTGAGGCTGTGGATTGAAGGATTTGGGGGGGTTGAGTTTTTTGGGGGGAGTTTGGGGAATTTTGGGGTACCTGGTTGCGCAGGGCCTCAAGATCGATCTCAAGGGTTTGCAGTGAGCGACGCAGGGCCCCGACAGTGCCTCGCGCCATGTCCAGGTCCTTTGTGCTCTGCGTCACCTCCAGGGTGGTCTCTGTGATCTGGGAGGGAAAGGAGTGATCTGGGGGGCAGCAGCCTTGGTCCCACCCACCACGGACACCCCAGGTCCTGGAGGGGATGTGGGGGAGTGAGACCATCCCAAGAAGAGCCAGACTCGGGCACTGTGGGAATGCCCTAGGAGGGGCTCCAAACTTGGACCCCCTTTGACAGAGGTCATCCCAAAAGTGTCCCCAAGGTTGGACCAGGAGCCTCCTGGAGCAGTTCACACCAGGACTCCCCCTCCAAATGTCCCAAGACTCCACCCTGCACTCCCCTGTGTCTGCCACTCCTCTCCCCCCCAGCTTTGTGGGGCTTCTTTGGGGACCTCCCATGCCAGCCTGGGGACAGCCCCCAGAAGGGGTTTCCCCTTTTTTGGGACCCCCTATGACACCCTCCACCCCCATTGGGGACACCCCTATGGAGCATCACTGGCGACCCTTGGGTGTGGATTAGTGGGGGTTTGGGATCCCCAGTTGCCATCCCCCTTTCTTCTCCAGGTCCTCCAGGTGTTTTAAGACCAGGCCATTGTCTTGGATCCATAGCTCCCCCAGGATCATTTTGGGGCTATTTTTGGGTAGGATTTGAGGTTTTTAGGGTTCCCTACCTGCTGCCCCCACTGCTTCTCCAGGTCCTCCAGATTTTTCTGGGCCAGGGTGTCATACTGAGCCCGCAGCTCCCCCAGGACCTTCCCTAAATCCTGCGACCGCGGTGCATCCACCTCCACTGTCAGCGCCGACTGCGAGACCTGCACCCGCAGGTCCTGCACTTCCTGGAGGCAGGGTGGGTCAGTCTGGGGTCCCACGGCCCACCTGAGCCCCCCCAAATCCTCCAGACCCACCTGGTCATGGTCCTTGCGCAGCAGGATCAGCTCCTCACGCAGGGCCTCAATGTCCCCCTCGAGCTGCAGCCGCATCATGTTGGTGTCATCCAAGACCTTGCGCAGCCCGGCAATATCACTGTCCACTGACAGCCGGATGGCCAGCTCCGCCTCAAACCTGGACACACCGCAGCAACGGGGCCAGAGCCAGGATGGGACACGGAGCTGAGCCAGCCTTGTGCCAGTTCATAACTTTGTTCTTGTCCTTGGCCCTTTTTCCATCCCTGGTGTATCCTTGTCCCCCACTCCCATCATCAGCCCCATTTCCATCCCCAGCCCTACACAGCTTTTTCCTCATCCTCATTCAATCCCCATAATCCTCAGTCCTGTTTCCATCTCCAACACATCCTTCTCCCCATCCCCTATCCCATCATCCTCATCTTCATCCCCATCACATTCCTTTCCCCATCCCTGTCCCATCCCCATCCCATTCCCATCATTCTCATCCTCAGTCTCATATCCATCCTCATTCTCATCCCCATCCTCATTTCCATCTCTATTTCCTTTCCTGTCCTCGTCCTCATCTTCATCCTTGTCCTCATCTCCATTTTCAATTCCATCCCATCTCCTTGTCCCACCCTCACCTCATTTCCATCTCCAGCCCCACCTGACCTTATCCCATCGCTGTCTCCATCCATGTTCTTATCCCTGTCTCATCTCTGCCACCTCCACTCTTTGAACCTGCCTCCATCCTCATTCTCATCCTTCTCCATCCCCATTTTCATCCCCTGTTCCCGTCCTCATTCCTGTCTCATCCTATTCCTCATCCCCATCTCTAATCCTGTCCCATCCGTGTCTCCATGCATGTTCCCATTCCTGTCCCATCCCATCTCTCACCTATAGCTGTCCCCATCCCTGTCCTTTTCCCTGTCGCCACCCAGTTGCCCACCCCCATTCCCACCCCTGTTTCCATCTTTGGCCTTGTCCTCATCCTGATTTCCTTCCTCACCCATCCCTGTCCCTGTCCATATCTGGTCTCCATTCCCACTCCTATTTCCACCCATGTCCTTGTGCACACCCCTGTCCTATCTCCAGCCCCATCCTCATCTCTGTCTCCACCCAATCCCATCCCTGTACCCACCTCCTTCTCACTCATCCCCATTCAGTCTCCATCCCATCCTCATCCTCACCCCCACTGCCACCTGTTCTCCCTCTAGTCCCCATCTCCATTCCCATCGCCATCCATTTCCATCCTATTCCCATTCCCACTCCTGTTTCTATGCTGGTCTTCATTCCATCTCCCTCATCATCCTTATCCCCATTCCCATCCCTCCTGTTTCCATCCTTGTCCTTGTCCTTGTCCTTGTCCTTGTCCTTGTCCTCATCCCCATCCTCATCTTGTCTCCATCCCCACCCTCATCCCCATTTATACCCCATCCTCACCCTCATTCCCACTCCATCTTCATCCCCATTCATACCCAATCCCACCGCTATTCCCATCTCCATTCCCACCTTGTTTCCAACTCCATTTCCACCCCTATCCCTATTCCCACCCCTATTCCCACCCCATCTCCACCCTCTTTTCCATCATATTCCCACCCCCATTTCCATCCCCATTCCCACTCCATCCTCATTCCCATATCATCTCTGTCATGTTCCCACCCCCATTATTCCCAGTATTCCCATCATTCCCAGTATTCCCAGTATCCTGCCCTCACTTGACTCGGAAGTCGTCGGCCGCCAGCCGAGCGTTGTCGATCTGCAGCACTGTCCGTGCATTCTCCACCGTGCTCTCCAGGATCTGGGATGGGGACACGAGGACACACGTGCCCCCATACAGGGGACACACGGACGGGGGGGTACACAGGGGATATGTGCAGGTACAGGGACATGTAGGGACAGATGGACACATGGGGACACGGACACGAGTGGACACAGGGGTATGGGGATTCATGGAGGGTGGCACGTGGAGGCACGGATATGGGGACACATATGGACATGGGGATACACGAATAGGGGACATGTGGAGGGACACATGGATATGAGAGGACATGGGTGGACACACACAGACATGGAGACACACGGACAGGTGAACACAGACATGGAGACACCCGGACAAGGGACAGGGGAACACATGGGTATGGGGGGGACAGGTGAGTGGGACACATGGATAGGCAGACACAGGGACGCACACAGGGACGCACACAGGGACGCAGGGACACGTGTCACCGTCACCGTGGCAGGATGATTTTCCCGGCCCCCCTTCCCTGCAGGGCCTCACCCCGGAAAAGCTGCGATTACCCAGGGTGGGGCGGGGCGGGGTGGGGGGCCTAGGTGTCGGGGTGGGGGGAGGGGTGCCGGTCACCTTGAGGAGGCTCCAGGAGGGGCTTTGAGGGTACTGGGGGGAGCTAATTTACCCAGAAATAGGGGTAATGGAGGAGGGGCTCCTTCGACGCTGCCCCACTGCAGTGGCCTTGGTCACGTCCCTTCACCCCATGCAAAAACGGCTCCGTGGGGAGGAAAACCCCCCACGCCCCCCACCCACGGGGACTTACAGACCTCCCCCATGGCTCCCTATACCCTCCCAGGCATTTATGGACCTCCCATAGACACAAAGTTCAGCTCTTTCCCTCTCCCTCCTCCGTTAATGTTTAACCCCAACCCCCCCCCCCCCCCCCGCGCCCCCACCTTGTCCCGTAGCTCCTCTATCAGCTCCCACTGGGGGCTCCAATCGTGGGCGCTGGGCCCCTTTTGGGCCATAAACTCCCGGATTTGGGTCTCCAGGCGCCTGTTCTCCTGCTCCAGTCGCCGCACCTGCTCCAGGTACGTGGCCAGGCGGTCGTTGAGGTCCTGCATCGCCTCCTTCTCGTTGGCCACGGCCCCGGAACCCCCCAGGAAGACGCTGCCCCCCAGGCCGGCCCCATAACCGGCCCTGAAGGCCCCTCCGGCGCTGCTCAGGGTGCGGGAGACGGAGATCCGGGACCCCGCGCCCCCCGCTCCCGCGTACACGCTCGCGGCGCTGCCCAGCGGGGCGAAGCGGCGGCCGGGGGCGATCCCGGCGGTCCCGAGGGTCCCCATCCCGCCAGAGCGGACGGAGCTGGAATAGACGGTGCGGCGGGAGAAGCTCATGGGGACGGCGGGAGCCCGAGAGTGGCACGGACGGACGCACGGACGGAATTCCGGGCGGGAATTGTGGCCGGGATTTATAGCCGGGAGCGGTCCCGCGGCACCTCCCCACGGCCTCGCTCCCGGGAAGGGAAGGTGCGGCTGGAGCTGGCCCAGGGCTTTGTTCCTGTGAGGATCGGCCCCAAAACTTGGGGAGTGGGGTGTGAGGGAAAACAATCACCCCTAAAACTCGTGGGATGTGAGGTAGAGGTTTGGGAATCTGACCTAGAATTGGGGGATACAGGGCAGGGGAAAGGGAATCAACCCCAAAACTTGTGGGGTGGGGAGTGAGTGGAAAGGGGTATGACCCAGAACTGTGTGGTGGGGGCCACAGACAGTCAGCCCCAGAACTTGTAGGGTGAGGGTTCGAGGGATGGATGTCTGATCCAGAACTTGTGGCATGTGTTCAGAAGGATGGGATCGACCCCATCACTGTGGGGTGCGGGCTGAAGGAATAGGAGATGGCCCCAAACTGTGGGATGCGGGGCGAGCTCATCCCCACATATTTTCGTGTCCCCATCGCCAGCCCCACATCACCCTACTGACCTTTTCACTGCTGCAACCCCTGCCTGACCAGAGAACCCCTGTTTTACCCTTTTCCTACTCTGTTTTGCTCCATTTTGCCCTGTTCATGTCACATTTACTAATTTATGCCCACTTTTGCGGTATCCCTGCCTTGCTTTATCTCATTTTTGTCCCATTTCTCATTTCCCCCATTTCCCGCATTCTGCCGCTTTTTGCTTCATTTTATTCCATTTATGCAAAATCTTCCCATTTTGCTGTTTTGCCCCATTTTGCTGTCTTATCCCATTCCTGTCCCATTTTACTCATTTTTGCCCTATTTTGTCGTTTTATCCCATTCTTGTCTCACTTTAACCCTTTTTGCCTGATATTGCCCTGTTTTATCCCATTCACATCCAATTTATCCCTTTTTGTGTGATTTTGCCCCATCTTTGTCCAATTTTGCTGGTTTTTCTCCTTTTTTTTTTTTTTTTAGTTTCTGCTCATTTTGCCCCATTCTTCCCCCTTTTTCTCCCATTTCCTTTCCTCCCCATGTTTTTCTCTGCTTTACCCCATTCCTTCCCCTTCCATTCTCTTTGTTTTGCCCCATTCCTGCCCAATTTTTCCCCATTTCCCCCTATTTATGCCAAATTTTATCCTGTTCTGCCCCGTCTTCCCCCTTCCCCCACTTTCCCCCTCTTTTTCTCCCTTTTCCCCGTGGGGTCCCCGAGGTGCCAGACCCGAGGGTCCCAGGGTGTCCTGCCCGGGGTCCAGCGGCCTCGTCCCTCTTTGGGGACCCCCTGGGACCCCCTGAAGGGCGCGGGGGGAAGGGGCGGGGGTGTCGGGGCTGCTCCCACCCTGGGCCTTATCGGGAACATTCCGGGCGTTCCCGGTGGGTGACGTGTCTCACCTATGTCCCCCCGTCCCTCCGTGTTCCCCCTCCCGGCTTCCCCCTCTGTCTCCTGGTCCCCCATGTCCCTGTGACCCCCCGATGTCCCCCACGTCTTCCCGATGTGTCCCTCCCGTGTCACCTGGTACCCCCCAGTGTCCACTCCTCGTGTCCTCCCGTGTCCCCTCCATCCCCATAACGCCCCCCATCCCCCCGGTCACCTCACGGCCACCCCGTGTTCCCCCCGTGCTCCCCTGTATCCCTCCGTGCCTCAGTGTCCCCATCTGATGGCGAGGGGGGGCTCAGCTGGGGTCGTCAAGGGCTTAGGGGGTCCCGGCTGCTCTTTGGGGGGATTCAGTGGTCTTCGGGGCCTGGGAGAGTGTCCTGCAGGGTCTGGGACACACCCTACCCCCCTTTTGAGCATTATCTCTGGAAATTCCTTTCTGATAAGACGG
>QUSF01000204.1:176844-201875 GCA_003676055.1 Chloebia gouldiae | reverse complement strand
GGGGGAGGGGAAGGGAAGGGAAGGGAAGGGAAGGAAGGGAAGGAAGGGAAGGAAGGGAAGAAGGGAAGGGAAGGGAAGCTCTAGATTCCAACTCCAGGATCCCAAACCCAGGTGTGACTCCCAGGCCGTGGGTGCCGCCCTTTCAGTGCCCAGCGTGTGCCGCCCTCGTGCCGGGCAAGTCTGGGCTGGAGACACCACCGCACACACTGGCACCTGTCAGACCCACCTGCACACACCTGAACTCACATCCATCCATCCATCCATCCATCCACATCCATCCATCCATCCCACGCCTTTTTTTGGGATGTTTTCCCTATTTTGCTGCTGAGTTTGGCACTGGGGACAGGCCCTGGTGAGGCCTGGGGACAGGTTTGGGGACAGGTCTGGGGCCAGATTTGGAGTGATGTGGTTGGAGTCCCATGTTGTGATTTGGGGACAGAGGGTGGGGTCAGGGGCTGGGGAACGTGGAGCTGTGGACAAAGACTGGGGGTCAGAGGTTGGGACACAGGGCTGGGGTCAGGGTTTGGGGTCTTGGATCTGGGGACATGGGCTGAGGACACAGAGCAGGGGACAGGGACTGGGGACACAGAAGGAGCAGTTCTGTGTTGAGGGACATGGGGCTGGGGACACAGTTTGATGGCCCACCGAAGTATGGGATCAGGGATAAGGGCACATGGGGATGTAAGCTGGGGATGGGGGCTGGGGTCAGGTATTTGGGACATGCTGTGGGAACACAGTTTGGGATGCCAGGATGGGGACGTGGGTAGGGACAAAGACTGGGGGACAGGGGTTGGGGACATGGGCTGGGGGATATAGTTTGGGGTCACAGATTGGGGATGTGGTGCTGGGGACACAGACTGGGGGACACAGTGGTGACATTGATCTGGAGACTCAGACTGGGGGACAATCTGGGGACATGGGTTTGGGCCAGGGATTGGGGACTGAGACTGGGGGGATCCGGACTGGGGTCGGGGGTTGGGGGCCCAAACTGGGTGGATAGGACTTGGTCACGTAGAGTCGGGGACTCGGATTGGGAGACCCAGGTGTGGGGACAGGGCTGGGGACACTCCCTTGGGACACTCGGTGGCTCTCCTCCTCGGGGAGGGGATGAAGAGGGGGGCGGGGAGCACAGGGATCCGCATTTTGGGGTACGCCCACCCCGCGTCCCCGCCCGTCCTGATGCCGGGGGATCCAAGTGATTCCGCGAATCCCATGTCCCGAAGGGGTTAAAGCTCCGGTCCCTCCCCTCGCTTCTCCTCCCCCGGCTCTGGGGTAAACCCGAGAACCAAACCGGGAAGGCGCCCGGAACCCGCCTGGCCGCTCCGCCCGGCCCGGCCCGTCCTGCCGCGACCCGTCCGGCCGGTCCTGCCGGGGCTGCCGCCGGAGCCTCCCTGCCCCGAGCGCGGCCTTCGGCCTCGTCCTCCTCAGCCTTCTCCAACCTGCTCCAGCCGTCCTCATCTTTCTGAGCCTCTTCAGCCTCTTTCAACCGTCCTCAACCTCCTTCAGTCGTCCTCGTCAGCTGAGGACGTTCTCCAACCCTCTTCCAAACTTGAGCCAATATCCTCATCTTCCTTCTAACCTTCTCTAGCCTCCCTGCAGCCTCCTCATCCCCCTCAGCCTTCTCCAACCCTCTTCCAGCCCTCTCTGACTTTCTTCATCCACTTTCCAACCTCTTTCCAAACTCCCTCCTATCACATTTCCCAACTTCCAACCTCCTCCCAATCTTCTACAGCTTGCTCATCCTTCAGCCGACCTCCTTTCCCACCTTCCAAACACTTCCCAGGCTCTCTCCAGCCTCTTTTCCCCACTTTCCTCTCTCAGATGTCGGTCTCCATCCCCCGGCAGCCGCTGCGGAGCAGCTCGGCCGTTCCGGGCCGTTCCTTCTCGTCCCGCTCCTTCACGGCCGGCCCGGCGCTGAGGATGAGCACGGCCCCGGCCCTCGGCCCTTACGGGGGGCTCCGCGGCGGCTCCGGGGGGCTCGGGGGACCCTCCTGCGTCCCGGGGGCGGGCGGGGGCATCACGGCCGTCACCATCAACCGGAGTCTCCTGGCGCCGCTGGACGTGGCCGTGGATCCCGAGCTGCAGGAGCTACGCCGAGAGGAGAAGGAGCAGATCAAGAGCCTCAACGATAAATTCGCCGCCTTCATCGACAAGGTGGGGCTGGGGGGACGCCGAGGAGGGGTGGGACCACCCTGGGAACTGGCTCCTGGGACCTCCTGGGGCATCTGGGACATCTTGGGACACCTGGGGACATTGAAACCCTCCTTGGGACCTCCTGAACATCTTTGGGGACTTCCTGTACCCTTGGGGACATTGAGACCTTCTCTGGGACCCCCTGAGTCTCAGCTGGGATGTCCCAAGCACCTTTGGGCACCTCCTGAGACCCCTGGGGACACTGGAAAGCCTTTATGGGTACCCTTCAGGGACCCCCTGGATCAGCTGGGGTGTTCTGAGTGCACCTTTGGGGACTTTCTGAGACCCTCAGAGACATTGACACCCCCCTTGGGGACACCCTGACCCCCTCCTGACTTCCCCAAGGACATGCAGACTCTAGCTTGCTCCAGGACCCCAAATCTCCATGCCTCCACCCTTCCACTCCATGCCCTCCTCCGGCCCAACCCATTCCCCCGGGGTTGATTTGGGGGTAATTTTGGAGTTCTGGCTCCCTTTTCCCCCTTTCCGCCCAGGTATGATTTATGGGTGGAGATGTTTTTGGGGTGATTTTGAGGTATAGGAGAGCCTCTGACCCTGCTTTTGCCCAAGTGTGATTTTGGGGTGTGGGGGTTATTTTGGGGTAATTTGGGGGTGTGGGGTGATTTTAAGGTGATTGTGGGGTGTGGGAGTACTCCTCTCTCTCTTTCCCCAGGTGGGATTTTTGTGGTGATTTTGTCTGGTTTTGGGATGCTGTTCCCTGTCCGCAGGTGCGGTTCCTGGAGCAGCAGAACAAACTCCTGGAGACCAAGTGGGGGCTCCTGCGGGCACAGCTCCCACCCCGCAGCACCCTGGGGGGGCTCCTCGAGGGCTACGCAGGGACCCTGCGGCGGCAGCTGGAGGGACTTGGGCAGGAACGGCAGCGGCTGCGCGCAGAGCTCGGCCACGTCCGGGGGCTCGTTGAGGAGTTCAAGGCCAAGTCAGTGTCCCTGGATGTACACCCTGTCTCCTGGGTACTCCCATGTCTCCTCAGACCCCTCCACAGCCCCCCAGTATCACCTTGTAGCCCCCCTGTGGCTGCTGATGCCGCCCGGGCCATGCCTGCAGCCTCCTGGAGGAATTCAAGGGCCACGTCTGTGTCACGAGTGTTCCCCCACATACTCTGTATCCCCATCCTGTGTGCCCTCAACCCTATGTCCCTTCATCCCCGTGTCCCCCTGTCCCGATGGCCCTCAATGTACCCACCATGTCCCTGGGTCTCCCTGCAGCCTCATGTCCTGACATCCCTGGTCAGAGTCCTCTCTGTGTCCCCATATCTTCCCATCGCCTTGTCCCTTTGGCCCCCTGTCCTCACCTCCCCATGTCCTCCCATCCCCTTGTGTCCGCATGTTCCCACGTCACCCATCCTCATGTCCCTCCCTGTCCCAATGTCCTCCCTGTCCCCATCCCTACTGTCTCCATATCCCCGTCCCCATGTCCCCCATTACCATACCCCCATGTCCCGCATTCCCCTACCCCCATGTCACCCCATTCCCATGTCCCACATCCCCCCAATTCCCATCCCCATATTCCCCCTGTGCCCATGTCCCCCATGCCCATTTCTCCATGGGGAGAAACATCCCCCCAATCCTTGTGTCCCCCTGCCCAGGTATGAGGAGGAGATCAACCACCGCACAGAGAAGGAGAACGAGTTTGTCCTGCTCAAAAAGGTGGGGGAACCCCAACACTGAGGGGGGGACCCCAACATGGGAGGAGTCCCTGAGACCAAGGGGTTGCTGGGGGGGTCCCTTGGGGTGCTGGGAACAGAGGGTGACTGGGGTGTTCCCGCAGGATGTGGACGAAGCCTACATGTCCAAGGTGGAGCTGGAATCACGCCTGGAGAGCCTCACGGACGAGATAAACTTCCTGCGGCAGCTCTATGATGAGGTTTGGGGGTGCCTGGGATTTGGGGTGCCTGGATTCGGGGAGTATCCCCCTGCTAAGCCATCCCCCCATGTGTACAGGAGCTGCAGGAGCTGCGGGCACAGGTGTCGGACACGGCCGTGGTGGTGTCCATGGACAACAGCCGCCAGCTGGACATGGCCGGTGTCCTGGCGGAGGTGCGGGCGCAGTATGAGGACATCGCTGGCCGCAGTCGTGCTGAAGCTGAGGGCCTCTACCAGGTCAAGGTCAGGAGAGCACCCCCGGCTGCCGCCCAAATCTTCATCTTCCTCTTCTTCCTCCTCTTCCCCTTCTTACTTTCTGCCTGCTCCCCAAACCTTCATCTTCCTCCTCTTTTCTCCCTAATCCTTCCTCCTCCTCTTCCTCCCTCTGATACTTTCTCCTCCTTCTTGCTCCCTAAAACTTCCTCCTTCTCTTCCACACCCCAAGCCTTCATCCTCCTCCCTGCCCCATGCTGTCTTCCTAATTCTCCTCCTCCCTGCCCTGAGCTTTTCTCCTCATCCTCCTCCCTGCTTCTCAAGTCTTCATTCTCTTCCTTTCTCCCCAATCCTAGTCCTAGTTCCTAAACCTTCATCCTCCTCCCTCCCTGCCCCATCCTCCTCCTCCCCCTCTCTGCACCTCAATCCTTCTCCCTCCTTGTCCTCCTCCTCCCTGGTCCCTGAACCTTCCTCCTCCTCCCTGCCCCATCCTCCTTCCCCTTCCTGCTTCTTGAAATTCCTTGTCTTCCTCCTCCTCCCTGCCCCAAATCCTTCCTCCTCCTTCTCCTCCTCCTATTCCTCCTCCTCATCCTCCTCATCCTCCTCATCTTCCTCCCTGCCCTGGAGGGAGCAGCTGCTGTGTGGGAGAAATTCTGGCTTGAAATTAAACTGGAGCTGCCGCCTCCCAGCCTGGGGTGTTCCCCCTGGAGTGGGCTCATCCCAGTCCCGGGGCGCTGTGGGGCAGGGAGGGGCCCCCATCTCCATTCCTGGTGCAGATCCCAGTGCCAGTACTTCCCAGGCTCTTCCATCCCCCATTTTGGGATGCTGGTGGAAAGTAGGGGGCCTCATCCCACTGGGGTCCCAGATTCAAACCCAACTGGACCCACATCCCAATGAGAGCTGCCATATCCCAGTTGGATCATCCCTCCCAGCATTGCTGCATCCCAGTTCTTTCCTCTGAATTTTTGGGGTGCTGGTAGAAAAGTGAGGATCCCCCCTCCTCATCCCATCAAGATTCTGACTCCCAACCGGATCCACGGCATCCCAGCTGGAGCATCCATCCTGGTGTGGCCACATCCCAGCTCTTTCCTTCTTGGTTTTGGTGTGCTGGGGAAGAGAGGGTTCCCCTCATCTCCATCCCCCTGAAATGCCAGATCCCAGTTGGAACATCCTTCTTGATACCAGCAAATCCCAGTTCTTCCATCCCAAATTTTGGGGTACTGGGGAAAAAGGGGTCCCTCCAATCTCCATTCGCCCAAGATCCACTTCCAAACCCAACTGGACCCAACAAATTCTGACTGGAGCTACCACATCCCTGTCAGGGCATCCTTCCTGCCTCCACCACATCCTAGCTCTTCCCTCCCAGTTTTTGGGGTGCTGGTGAAAAAGGGGAGTCCTTCCATCTCCAGCCCCACAAGATCCCAGCCCCAAACCCAGCTGGACCTATCACATCCCACTCTGGACTATCCCTCCAAGTTTGGCCACATCCCAGCTTTTTCCTACCAATTTTGGGGCACTGGTGGGTTTGGGGGGGTGCCCCGCATTCCCACCCCTGCCTGGTGTCTCCAGTATGAAGAGCTGAAGACGGCGGCCGGGAAGCAGGGAGACGACCTGCGCCAGACCCGGAGCCAGATCCAGGAGCTGAACCGGCGAATCCAGCGGATCCAGGCAGAGATTGAGGCTTTGAAAAATCAGGTTTGGGATGGAACTCAGATAGAAATTTGGAAGCATACTGCCTGCCCCTCCCCCACACATCCCCCAGCACCCCCTGGGAACCCCCACACTGGATTCCTGAGGATCCCTTGGGATGTCATCTGAGAAATGGGAGGAGAGAGCGATGGTTTGGAGATTTTGAGGGGGCTGGGAATACTGGTGGGAAGAGGGGCGTGAGGGATAGTGGGCTATGAGGGATACTGGGGAGTGAGGAACACTGGGACATGGGGACTCCGGACCCCAGAGGATGATAGGACATGGAATACTGGGACACTGGGTATACTGGGACATGGGGACACTGAGGGGTGGGGGATATTGGGATATTGGGGATTTTGGGTCACGGGGACCCCGGCCTGGGGGGATTCTGGGCTCAGTGTCCCGTCCCGCAGCGCTCTGGACTGGAGGCGGCCGTGGCCGAGGCTGAGGAGCGTGGGGAGCTGGCGCTGAGGGATGCCCGGGCCAAGCTGGCAGGGCTGGAGGGGGCCCTGTCCCAGGCCAAGCAGGACCTGGCCCGGCAGCTCCGGGAATACCAGGAGCTCATGAACGTCAAGCTGGCCCTGGACATTGAGATCGCGACCTACAGGAAGCTGCTGGAGGGCGAGGAGAGCAGGTGGGAAGCCCTGATCCCAGATTCCAGATCCCACATCCCACGAGCATCCCACATCCCATAACCTCTGGGCATCCATATCTCACACCCAGTGTCCCGTGTTCCATCCCATATCCCACGGGCATCCCATTTACCATGCCCTTCATCCTGGATACCATGAACATCCCATACTCCATGTCCCATATCCTGCAAGGACCCCATATCCCATGGACATCCCATATCCCATATCCTATACCCTATGGGTATCCCATATCCCATGGATATTCCATGTCCCATGTCTCATATCCCATAAACATCCCAAATCCCCCCCACTTGACTGTGTCCCTTATTCTTCTCCCCCCAGAAACACTCAGTTTGGGGGACCCCCTCCAACCCCCTCACTTTGGCCATGTCCCCTAAATACCCTTCCCTTCCATCACTGCTCCTGTTCAGGGGAAAGTTTTGGAGGACAACCGCCCCCAGGTTCCCCGCAGGCCATGTCCTTTATCCCCCACCCCATCACTGATCCTGTTTGGGGAACCCCCCCAAACCCAACTGCCCCCCCAGGCTTGAGGCTGCTGTGCAGAACCTGAGCATCCACACCAAGACTTCAGGATACCTGGGTGAGTTTGGGGGGTCTCCAGAACCCTCTGATTTTGGGTGCCTCCCCTGCCCCATGTGCCCCTCCTCACAGTGCTCCCTCTTCCCCACAGGTGGATTTGGGGCAGATTTTGGGGGGGGATTTGGAGGGCCATTTGGGGGCACCATGGTCAGCTCAGGCTACTCGGTGCCACCCCCACCCCCCGAGAGCACGGCCCCCCTCAAATCCCGTGCCATCGTCATCAAGAAGATCGAGACCCGTGATGGGAAACTTGTGTCTGAGTCCTCCGACGTCCTGGAAAGCTGAACCCCCTTTCCTGAGGGACCCCCATTCCTTGGCTTGGCCAGCTGAGCTGTCCCCCTCTTTCCTGAGCAGACCTTAAATCCTGACCTGCTGAGCCCTCCCTGGGCCCCGCTTTCTGGGGGTCCCTCGTGTCCACACAAACTGAACCCCCCCTTTCCCAGGGGGCTCTTCCATGTTCCCTGCCCTCCCAGGATGTCCCCATAAGCCCTGACCAGGCGAATCCCCTTTCCTGAGTGGGGTTCCCCATATCCAGCCCAGCTGTGCCCTCCCCCTTTCCTGGGGATCACTCTGTGTCTTGGGGGGTCCCTCATGTCCAGCCCAGCTGAGCCTCCCTGGGCCTCCCCTTTTCAGGGTGTCCCCCCATATCCTCCCAAGCTGAACCCCCTCTTCTGAGGTGAGAGGGACGGTCCCCCATGCCCTGACATTCTGAGTCCCCCCAGGTCCCCTGTTTCCTGCCCTGGGGGGGATCCCCCCAACTCCAGGCCACCTGAGCTCCCTGAGTCTGCTTTGCTGGGAGTCCTGTCCATGTCCTGGGGGGATCTTCAGGGAGGGGGGTCTCCCATGTCCTAACCTGCTGAGGCCCCCCCTCCCTTGGTGGGTCCCCCCTCCATCCTGGCCCCCTTCCCTGGCGGTCCCCAGCTCCTGACAGGACACCTCTGCTGACACCCTGAGCCAGTGCCAGTCTCCCCTGGGGGGCTCCAACCCCCCCCCATTGTCCCCTCTCAGACTGGGGGGTGGGAACTGGGGGATCTGGGCCTCACCCCCGTGTTCCGCTTGCTGCTGGAATAAAACCTTGAAAATTTGGGAGTGTTGATAACTGTGGGGGGGAGAAGTGTGTGGGAGGGCTCATCCCAGGCTGCCTGGGGTGTTTTGGGGTGCCAGGACGATCTTGGGGTGCTTGGATAGGTCTGGGTGTGGCGGGTTCCATCTCGGGGTGCCTGGTGTTGTTTTGGGGTTCCCGAGTCTTTCTTGGGGGACTGGGACCAGTCTTGGTATTCCCAGATCAGTTTTGGGGTCTCTAGTCTGTTCGGGGGTCCTAGAATCTGTTTTAGAATACCAAAACCTATATGTGGCTGCCAGGACCAATCTTGGGATGCCCGGCTCCCTTTGTGGGGTGCCAGGACCAGTTTTGGGGTGCCAGGACCCATCCCAGGGCGACAATACCTATTATGGGTTGCCTGGATCTCTCTCAGGTGCCAGGACCTATCTTGGGATGCCTGGGTCTGTGCCGGGGTGCCAGAACCCATTTGTGGGTGCCTGGGTTTGTTTTGGAGTACCAGAGCCTCTCCTGGGTGTCCGTGCCAATGTGCCCAGGTTCGTTTTTGCATGTCCACCTTTGTTTTGGGATGCCAGGGTCCATCCTGGGCTATCAATATCTGTTTGGGGGTCCGAGGGTCCCTCCTGAGGCGTCAGGACTCTTCCAGGGGTGCCAGGACTTCTTTTGGGACAGCAATCCCTGTTTTGGGGTGCCTGGGTCCCATTTTGGATTCCCAGACCAGTTTTAGGATGTCTGTGCCCATCTCGGGCACAGACAGTGCCTGGCACTCTTTTGGCATACCAGGACCCATCTCAGTTTTGGGAGGCCAAGGTCCCTTCTGGGGTTCCAGGACCCATCTTGGAGTGCCAAGATCTTTTTGGGGGTGGCTGGTTCCATCAGGGGGTGCCAGGGCCCATGTCAGGGTGTCTAGGTCTGTTTTGGGGTTCCCGGATACCCTCGGAGGTGCCAGACCCAATTCCAGGGTACTTGGGTCTGTTTGGGGGTACAAGCAACCACCCTAGGGCATCAGAGCTCATTTTGGGGTGACTGGGTCTGTTTTGGAATGCCAGGATTTGTTTTGTGGTGCCAGGACCCCATTTGGGACATCAGAATCTGTTTTGGGGTGCCTGGGTCCCTTCCTGGGCTCTCATCCAGGGGTACCAGGGTGTGTTTTGGGGTGCTCGTTTCCCTCCAGCGGGTTTTTCTCCAGGGCCCTTTTCTCTCAGTGTGCTACTGCACCCCAAAACCCCTGGCTGCCCTCTGTGCCCCCCTCCCCCCATTTTGAAGCAGCAGGGAGGGAGGGCAGCAGCCTAGTTTGGGGGTCCCCCCCCCGTTGGTTTGGGGGTATCAGGGTGATGCCCTGGGGTGTTTGGGTTTGTGGTGAGAGAGATTTGGGGGCATGGCGGGGGCGCAGAGCTGTTTTGGGGGGCTCAGAGCCCACGGGGGGGAGGGGAACCCCCCCCAAAATCGGCACTGCCCGTGGACTTTGTCCCCCGTTAATCATTAAGCCCACAGGGCCCGGCCCGGGAGGGAGGGAGGCTTTGGGGCTGGGAGCAGATCTGGGTTTCCCTCCATGAGTTGGGGGGGTGGCAGTGTCCACAGGGTCTGGGGGCACTGCGGATTTTGGGGTGTCCCCCCCAGTTCCATCTGCGGGTGGGGGGGTGACACCTGGTGCCTGTAATTAGTGCCAGCAGAGGATTAATTAATTGACTAATTAATTAAGGAGCTGGGGTGGCGCTGCAGCTCCACAGCACACGGAGCCCTCAGGTCTCCCCAGTTCGCACCCCAGGAGTTTGGGGACCCTTCCCAAGTTTGCGGGGGCAGGGGAGGGGTGGTCCCAAGCCGGGAGGGCTCCCCCTGAGCCCTTCATATGTGGGGAGTCCGGGGGTCAGGCCCTCGGGAGTCCCTGAGCTTTTGGGGGCCCCTTGGGGTGAAGGGGGGTGCTGGCTTGCGGGGGGATTGGCACAGCCCCTCCTTAAAAAAGGGGATGGGATCAGCAGTGCCCCTCCCTGCACCCCTTTTCCTGCCCCCCCGTTTCAACTCCCCCCTGATGCTACGTCCGGTTTTGTTTTTTGGGGGGGGGGTCTCCCCGGGGGATCCCCCTGCTTTTTGGGGGCGGGGGCTGGTTCGGGGGCTCACAGATTCTTTGGGGGGGAGGGGTTTGAGGGGTTTGGGGACCCCCCGAGGTTTCCCCTCAGCCCTTAGACTCCTCCCGCCCGGGCGATTTTGGGGTTCGCGGACGCTGGAGGGCAGCAGAGGAGCGGGAATGGGCGGCGGGGGGGGGGGGGGGGGGGTTGGGGGGCCCCGCCATCTGGGGGGGGGGGGGGGGGGGGGGGGGGGGGGCGGGCGGGGGGGGGTGGGGGGGGTGGGGGGGGGGTGGGGGGGGGGGGGGGGGATGCGGCTGGTTCTGGAAGGGTTGAGCCCCACGGACCGGCCTGGCTGGAATCTGGGGGTCATGGACACCCTGCAGGGAAACTGAGGAAGGGATGGTTTGTGGGGGGACCTGGAGCCCTCAAGCTCGGTGGGACTCCCGGGATGTCACCTCGTGACACCCTCAGCGCCATCCGGACTCCGGGGGGTGGGAGAGGACCCCTCCCATAACCCCCTCAGTGCCAGCATCCCCTGCCTGCTTCACCCCCTTCCTCGGGCAGGCACCCCAAATTAGGGAGGGGCAACCATGGACAGGTCTCTGGCAGTAGGGGGGGTCTCTCCCACCCCGCTGGGACACTGGGGGGACCTCGGGAGTCCCGGGGCACCCACAGGGTCCTAGGGAGGGAGTTTAATCTCCCCATCACCCAAACCTGCCAGCACTGGAGCTGCGGGTGCTGGTGGTGGCCGGGGAGGGAAACTGAGGCACGGGGACATCTCGGGGACCCCTCCCCCCCGCAGGACCCTGGGGGTTCATGCCCGGGACCTCGGGACCCCCCAGGGCTGGGGGAAGGGGGGCAGGCTGAGGCCAGACCCAGCTCATCCCATGGGTGGGGCCGTGATTTACCCGCCCGGCGGGGCTTCGCTTTGAGGCCCGCAGGTTTGGGGGGCTCCCGGAGCCTTCTGGGGCATTGAAAGGGAGCTGGGAGAGGGGACCCAGGATCTAGGGTTTCTTCTGGGGGCCCTTGAGGGGTTTGGGGCGCTGAGCCCGTGCGAGGTGCTGGAGGAAATGGGAGTCCTCCGGTGTCTGGGGGTGGGGTTGAGCTCAGGGCATTTGGGTTTTCACAGCTTTGGAGGGTCGCTGCTCCTTTTGGGGTCACCTGGGATCGCTTTTGGGATGGGGGGAGTGGGGTGAGGGGTTTGGGGGTGCTGAACCGCTGGGGGGGTTCTGGGACCTCATGAGGGGTGATGGAGGAAATGCGGGGGACCCTGTGCTTTGGGGGTCCCCCTGTGTCTGAGGATGAGGTCAGTCCCAGGGGGCTTGGGGCTTTGTGCCCCCTCAGCTTTTTCTGCTAGGGAACCTGAACCCCCATTTCCACCAGGGTGGGTCCATCCAAGCTCAGACCCCTCAATCCACCTCCCGAATGGGCTTCTTCACCTCAATCCCCACCTCCCAATGGGGGGGATCCCCAAAATCTGGGAGCTCAGACAGCCACTTCCTGCCCCCCAAATTTTCCTGGATCAGGGAGTCCTCAACCCCCATCTCTGTCTTTGTGGAACTCCCTCCGCATCTCAGCCCCTCACAGATCCACCTCCTTAAGCAGATCCTTCACCCCAAAACCCACCTCCCCACAGTGGGGACCCCCAAAATTCAGGTGTTCACGTGGGCACCTCCTCACAGACATGTGTCCAGGGTGTTTATGGGGGGGTCTCTGCCCCACAGCAGGGTATCTCTGCCCCGTATTGGGGGCTGGTCCCTTGCCTGCCACCCAGGTGGGGTTTTGGGGTGCAGTGACAAGCTGGGGCCTGTCGGGGCAATTAACTGCTGTAATTAGCGTCGGGAGGAGCTGCCCAAACTCTTGGTACTTTCACACACACACCCCTGCACTCCTCCCCTCCCGGCACCCCAAACCTCCTCCCGCTCCTGAGCATTCCCCCCTGAGACTCTTCGCCCCCAGACCCAGCACATTTTGAGTCAGTGTTGCCTTTTTAATTGGGGTGAGATGTGGGGTGACCCCAGGAGCTGGGGAACCCCCAGGAAGGGGGACTGGGGGGAGGTGGGGTGGCTTGGGGTGTGGTCTCATTTTTGGGAGCCATTCTGGCTCTTTAGAGGGTGTTCTGGATTTGGGGTCCCAAGGGTCTGGGGAGGGAGGGATGGAGGGTAGAGGAGGGATGAGTACAGGGATACCCTGGGGTGCAGCCCACCTGTTTCCCACCCCCAGGAATTTGGGGAAGGGGTGATGCTGCACCTGGGACACCTACTGAGTCCAAGCCCCCCAATCCCAATGGTTTTCCCTCAAAAACATGGGATCCCCCCCACCTTAAGCACCCACCCCTACCCTTTTAACACTGAATTCACCCCATTTTGGTGTTCTTGTTTGCCCCCCATGTGGGAAGAAACACGGGCACCTGGGTGTCCAGTGGGTCTTTATTCCCATGGGATATTCTCATGGATTTCTGTGGGACCCCCAGTGTCAACCCTACCCCTGCCTGGGGCCACCCCCACCCTGTGGCCCCCAGAAGGGTCCTCACCCCCTCACAGGGATCATGGGGGGCTGTGAAGTCCAAGTGGGTGCTCCTTCCTGGGGCTGTCTCCCCGGTGATCCCAATCCTCCTTCCCTGGGATCTGTTTCCCAGAGCTTTCCCTTTGGCTGGGTATGATGTGGGGTCCCACCCCTGGGCAGTGGGACAGCAGGAGAGGTGACACCAATAACAGAGGTGACACCAATGGCATCCCAACAGGAATGAGAGTCAACCCACCCCTGGGGTTGTGACTCCTGGGATCAGGGGGTGCCATGAGCTCCCTGCTGCCAGCTTTGCTCCTGCCGTGGATCCCAGGGTGCCCGGGGCTCCTGGCAGTCCCAGGGTGCCGCCCATCTTCTGCAACACCTGCTTTGATCTCCTGGGAATCCATCTTGTTGTTCCAGCCGTCACCATTCCTGCTCCCAGCCCTTCAATTTCCCAGCTCGGTGGCTGCCAACGGAGCAGCCAGGAGTTTCCGGATCTGAGGTTTTCCCAGTTGAACCCCATCCCAGCACAGGTTTGGGGTGAAAACGGCTGTATTTGGGCTCTGGTTCTGCTACACATTTCCCTGGTTGGGACTGCTGGGCCCCCATGCTGGAGGTGCCTGCTCCCACGGGATACACGGGGAAGCTGGGATGTTGGAGTGCTGGGCGGGTGATGGTGGCCAGTGTTGGGTGGGTGACAGTGGCCAAGACTGAGCAGAGTCTTGGCCCAAAGTCTAACGTTTGGTGGGTGATGGTGACCAACACTGAGTGGGGATGGCCCTCCTTGTTAGGGTGGATGGGTCCTGGGGTGTTAGGTGGGTGATGGTGGACAACAGTGGGTGAGGGGTGCCTGGCCAGCACTGGCTGGGTGGATGGTGGCCAGTGCTGGGTGGTGATGTTGCCCAGTGTTGGGGGGGTGATGGTGGCCAGCACTGGGTGAATGATGGTGGCCAACACTGGTTGGGTGACAGTGGCCAACCTTGGGTCCTTGGCTTTGCTCCTGATACATTCCCATCCCGGGAAGTGCTGGAGCATCTGAGATGCTCCACCTTGGAGTTCAGGAGGGATTTGGGAACTGATCCCATGTCCCAGTGAGGCATCTTTACCCTTTGGTGGCATGGTGGGGCAGGGCTTTTCTGGCCCAGCAACTGCTTGGGCAAGTGCTGGGCTGGCTGCAGGGCAGCAGCAGGGGCAGGAGCTGGTGCTGGAGCCACCCTGGGAACTCCTGGCAGGAATGCTCTCCACCCAGGCTCCAACAGGTTCATTCGGTTTTGGGGCTGATCTGCCGGTTGCGTAAGGTGAGGAGATGCAGCCACCGCCCTTTTCCGTCAGTTCAAACCGCTTCTCTTCTTCAGCTGGAAAATTGGGGAACCCCGGAGGGTGGGAGAGGGTTTCCAGGTGGGATAGGGGCGTGCAGGATGCGCGTTGTCCAAGAGGAGCCTCAGCTTCCCTGTTCCCTGCACTGCAAATCCCCTGGGGCTGAAAATCCTGGAGCTTCAAGAATCCCCAGTGAGATTCAGGAGGAAACACAGGGACAGGCACCCAGACCTAGATTTACATCTTTTCAGTGAAGAAAAAAAAAAAAAAAGCCGGGGTGAATAGCCTTGGAGGTGAAACTGATTCCACAAACCTCTCCCAATGAACAGGTAATCCAGAGCTGGATTTTATTGGCAGTGTGGGGTTAGGGGGAAGTTTTGGGGCTTTTTATTTGTTTTAACAGTGGGATAAACTAGGATCCTCAATGAGACAGCTCAACACCTCATTTAATTAGAAATTTAAAGCAATTAAGCAATTAAATTGCGTTGTTTTAACAATGGGGTAGGCTGGGAGTGGCTTTGCTGAATACCACGTGATGTGGAGGGACTGGAGACCCACAGGGACCCTCAGGAAACACTGCAAAATCCCTGGAAGGTTCCTCAGAGGAGGGATGTGATCCCCTGTCAAAGTCAGGGAACAGTCTTGACCCTGTTGGGGTGTGGCCCAACACAGATATATTGGGATATTTCAGTCTCTGCAAATCCCAGTGCGTCCCGCCCAGCTCAACCCGTCACTCAGAGGGATCCAGAATGACTTCAAAACCCTTTCAGAAGGTTTAAGGTTTTAAAATCATCTTTATTGACATAAAAGTAGTTTTAGAACCCTGCCCAACACTAATGCTCCCAGTTGTGAAACACTTTGGACAACCCACATCACCCCTCCTCAGAGCAGGAGGTTGAAACTGAGTGCACCTGAGGGTGTGCCTGGGAGCCTAGATTTTTGTTGGAATTCAGTGAACCCAGCCGCTGGTGTCAGGCTGAAAATGACAGATTCAGCTAAAACAAGGTTTCCCTCGAGGGCGTGATGCATCAGAGAGTTCATGGGGCTTTGGCCATGGCCCAGGGAATTTGGGTTGGAGTTCAGCTCCAGCACCAACAATACTTTTGTTTTTCTTTGCTCTCTGGGGAGTGTTTGCAGGCAGGTCATGGTTGTGGCAAAGTGAGGAGGGCATCCTTTCAAACCAGAAAACAATGAAAAGAATGAAACAATCCCCAAAAAATGACATCTCCACTCCCCCCTGGCACCGACCAACTCCCTGTGCCCATAAAAAGGGGGACCCAGCAGCTGCTACCACAGGACTTGGCTCTTGTCTCCTCCCAAGCTCCAGCCTCAGCCTTTTGCTCAGAATTTTGGGGACTCTTCACCATGTCTCGCCAGTCCTGTGCTCTTGGCAAGGGGTTCAGCTCCAGCTCTGTGTGTTTCGGGAGCAAGAACAAGGTCATGTTTGGCTCTGTGCCCCGTGGAGGATGCCGGGGATCTGGTGGTGCCGGCGGCTTCAGCAGCAGGAGCCTCTATTCCCTGGGGGGCAGTAAAAGCACCTCCCTTGGAGGATTTGGCGGGGCTGGCGGTGCCTGCAGAGGCTTTGGCTTTGGGGCTGGAGCAGGATTTGGGGGTGGCTATGGTACAGGGTGCTTTGGTGGAGGCCCTGGCAGTGGCTTTGGTGGAGGATTTGATAGTGGGATGGGGGGCCAGGGCTTCCCCCCATGCCCCCCGGGCGGCATCAGGGAGGTGACCATCAACCAGAGCCTGCTGGCCCCCCTCAATCTGGAGATTGACCCTGAGATCCAGAAGGTTCGGACACAGGAGCGGGAGGAGATCAAGAAACTCAATGACAAATTCGCCTCCTTCATCGACAAGGTTTGGAGGGGCTTCACTCCAGGATCACCTCTGGAGGGTGGGAATGACCAGGACATGCTCATCCAGGGGCACCCAGAGCTGCAGTTGCCCAGATCATCATAAACTGGAGGTGTTTAGGGCTGTTTTTAAGGGAAAAATGGGCTAGTCTAAGGGGAAAATTGGGCTACTTTGAAGGAACAGGTGAATTTCTTTTAGTGTTTGGGGCTATTTTTAATGGGATTTTGGGTGCTTTAGCCTACTTTTAAAGAGAAGATGTAATTTTGGGTGCCTTGAGCTATTTTAAAACCAAAGGTGGGATTTTTTGGGGAATATTTTTAAGGAGATGTTGGGATTTGGGTGTTTTGGACTATTTTTAAGGAGAAGATGGGATATGTAGTGATTTAGGCTATTTTTAAGGAGATGATCAGACTTTTTTGAAGATGTTGGGACTTTTTTGACTATTTTGAACAAGAAGATGCCAAACCCATGAAGTTCGTTGTGTTTCTCCTGTTTAGAGGCTCCAAAATTGGGAAGGGAACGTGACCCCCTTTTGCCCACTCACCCCATCCACTGTGGTTCTATGTGTCCTGTAGGACTGGGGAGTTATCACACATTAAATGGGAATAAAATATGGAAAACGCATGGGGAAAAGAATCAGTAAAAAGATGGGGTTTTGAAGGGAGAATTTGACTCTTTCCCCACTGTTTAGGTCCGGTTCCTGGAGCAGCAGAACCGAGTCCTGGAGACCAAGTGGAAGCTGCTGCAGGAACAGGGCGGTACAGGAACAGGCGGTAGGAACCTGGACCCTTTCTTTGAGACCTACATCAGTGGGCTGAGGAAGCAGCTGGATTGTCTCTCTAGTGAGAAGCACCAGCTGGAGACAGAGCTGAAGAGCTTCCAGGACATGGTGGAGGATTTCAAGACAAAGTAGGTTGCTTGGGGTGTCTGATGGTGAATAAACAGAGAGAAAAACTCACTTCAAGCAGCCATTAAAAAAAAAAAAAAGAGAAATATTGATTATGATTATCAGCACAGATTTTTTTTCCGATTGCTAGAAAATGTAAAATGTTTTGGGGAAAGTGAGTTTGGATGAAAAGTGGGGCTTTTTCAAGGTATTTCTCAACTTTTCTCAGATTTTCTCAATATATTGCTCAAATTGTGCTTCTTCCTGAAGGAGGGTCCTCCAGTCTTTGTCTTTCTCAAGAAGGAATTCCTTAAGAATCATTAATAATAATTAAGAATTAAATAATCAGTTGCTAAACCCAGCTCTAATTTCCTTATGGATTTCCTCATGATTCCTTCATGTAATATCATTCAGGATTTGAGGATTTCTGTGGAAGGTTGGCATGAAGAACAAAAAAAAAGGAAAAATAAAGATTATTTTCCTGCTGTTTTTTATTATAATATATAATTTATTTTAGTCTATAAATATGAAGATGAAATGTGTCCACTTGGAAAAAGTAGAACAAAGACTGGAGAAATTAATCCACTTGAGGAATTACAAAAAACAGTGGGCAAGGAAGTCTGGGAATCGTGGGAATCCACAAGACCTGGGGTCAACCAGAGGTTACTGGGTGAAAACTGACTTTATATTTGGAGATGAGCATCTGGAAGATTTGGGTCCATTTGGGATTCTGGGCTGTCCTGTGCAGGGCCAGGAGCTGAACTCGATGATCTCTGTAAGCCACTTCCAAATCAGGAGATTCCATGATACTTGTGAGGAGCTGAAGGTTCTTGGATCTCGTAGAAGGAACTTGGAGTGGCCGCAAGCACCAGGACTCCCTTTAGCAGAGCCAGAATTCCTCTTTCCAGGCTTTCCTCACCCAGGCATGGGAAGTGCAGAAGCCAGGGCTTGTCCTGAAAGGCAAAGTGCAGTTCCTTGTCCATAAATCTCCCTCATGGCAGATCTATTTTTGCCGGGTTTATGAGTCTGAGGCCAACAATGTTCATTAGTCTGAGCCGGAGCCAAAACAAGCAGCCAGATTCCATCTCCCGCCTTCCCATCCACAGGTACGAGGAGGAGATAAACAAAAGGACAGCAGCTGAGAATGAATTTGTGCTCCTGAAGAAGGTCAAGTCCTTGTTTTTTACCTAAGGAGACTCCAGGAAAGCTGGAGAGGGACTTGGTTCGAGGGCCTGGAGTGATAGGACAAGGGGCAATAGCTTCCCACTGCCAGAGGGCAGGGATAGATGGGATATTGGGCAGGAATTCTTCCCTGTGAGGGTGGGGAGGCCCTGGAATGGATTTCCAAGAGAAGTTGTGGCTGCCTGACCCCTGGAAATGTCCAAGGCCAGGTTGAACGGGGCTTGGAGCAGCCTGGGAGAGTGGGAGGTGTCCCTGCCCATGGAATGGGATTTAAAGTCCCTTCCAACCCAGAACGTTCCATGAACTTTTAGATTAACTGGTGTGTGCCAAGCAGGTTTTCTCATCCCATCTCTGCTGCAGGATGTGGATGGAGCCTACATGACCAAGGTGGAACTCCAGGGAAAACTGGATTCTTTGTCGGATGAGATCAACTTCCTCAAGTGTCTTTACGAGGCAGTGAGTACTCTGGGGCACCAGGATGGGGGAAGGGTTGTGGCACCATAAGGAAGCTCTGGAAGAGCTAAATCCGGGTTGGGTGTCACCTGCAGGAGCTGAGCCAGATGCAGAAGACTGTGTCTGACACCTCGGTGGTGCTGTCTATGGATAACAACCGGAACCTGGACCTGGACAGCATCATCGCCGAAGTCAAGGCTCAGTACGAGGAGATCGCCAACCGGAGCCGGCTGGAGGCCGAATCCTGGTACCGCTGCAAGGTGAGGGTGGCACACGCTGCTGGAGTTCTCCAGTGTCCAAGGGGGTGGGAGAGCTACTGGTGGCAGCTCAGGCCATGGCAAGATCTGGGACGTTGCTGGCGCTGGTCCATCCAGAGTGGACCTGGCACAGACTTGCTCTCCTTGACTTCCCTGAGGTGATGTGGGAGCAGCTGTGAGGTCACAGTGGACTCAACATGCTCCTCCTGGTTCATCCCACCAGTATGAGGAGCTGCAGGCAACTGCGGGCAAGCATGGCGACAGCCTCAAGGACACCAAGATTGAGATCTCAGAGCTCAACCGTGTGATCCAGAGGATCCGGGCTGAGATCGAGAGTGTGAAGAAGCAGGTAGGGGTTATGTTTTTTGAGCAATGGGGAGGTCCTCTTGGTCATGCCTTTTAGAACTTCCCTGAAGGGAAATAAGTGTGGTGGGAATTGTCAGGCATGGGAGGGACCTGGGAATGGCTGAGCCTGAGTGGTTGTGGCACATGTTGCCCAGGGAAGTTATGGATACTCCATCCATGGAAGTGTCCAACGCCAGGTAGGACATGGCTTGGAGCATGGGGGATAGTGGAAGTGCCCCTGTGCATGCTCCAGATCCTCTTTAAGGACTGTCCAACCCAAACCGTTACATGTTTCTCTGATCTGGGATTATGGTTGCATCTCTCACTGGCTGCCCCCACCCCACTCATCCTGCCCATGTCTTACCCTCCAGTGTGAGACCGTTCAGACGTCGATTGCAGATGCGGAGCAGCGCGGGGAGGTGGCTCTCAAGGATGCAAGGGACAAACTGGCCGAGCTGGAGACAGCCCTGCAAAAAGCCAAGACTGACATGGCCCGGCAGCTCCGGGAATACCAGGAGCTCATGAACGTCAAACTTGCCTTGGACGTGGAGATTGCAACCTACAGGAAGCTGCTGGAGGGCGAGGAGTGCAGGTGGGTGGGATGCAGCAAGAATTCCAGTGTATCCTGATCAATGAATGGGAAAAATGTGTACCATCATAAACATCAATGGTGTTGTCATGAGCTGTGGACCATGGTCCTGTGGCTGTGTCAGTGGACCAGTCCTGACTTTATGGAGTTCGACCACTCCAGATGCTCTGGCTGGACTTGACACTCCACCTCTTTTCCTTGCAGGATGTCTGGAGAGTGCCAGAGCTCTGTCAGCATCTGTAAGTACTGTTCCCACAGGAGTGTGGTGGGCTGGGATTCATGCTCCCAAACTTCTTGGTGGCATCAGAGGTAACCTGGTGCCTTTTGTTCCTCTCTGCAGCTGTGGTGGGCGGCAGCAGCTCTGTGGGAGGTGGATATGGCAGCGGATTGTGCCTTGGAGGAGGAGGAATTGGCTTTGGAAGCGGGAAAGGCAGCTGCAACACAGGCGGTGCTGGTTTATGCTTCAGCCTGGGAGGGGGTGGATTTGGTGCTGGGGGTGGATTTGGCCCCCTGAGTGGGGGATCTAACTCGGTGGTGGTGGGAGGATCTGGCACCGTCCTGAAGAACAGCGGCCCCACCAGCCGGAGGCCATAGGGAAGGCATCCATCCCCTGTCATCCAGAGGAGAAAGGGAGCAAATTGCACAATGACACCCCAATGACCACTGAGTGATGGGCACTGATGGTCCCTAAACCATCACTCAGACTGTGGCTAGGAGACAAACATGGCCAAATCCACCTGGTAAGGACTGAGATTCCCAACAGCAGCCGAGAACAACTCCATCCCTAGTGCTACCCTTCAGCTGCTGGACATCAAGGTGCCCAGCTCTCCTTTGGGGGTGGGACCTGCCCATTCATGGGGAGCCCCAAACCTGAGTGGGATGAGCCCAGCACCCTCCAAGCAAGAGGCACCCGACCACAAGGAGGAGTGGGGATGGATCCGATCACAGCTCCAAGTGCGGAGGGAAGCCTCGGCTTCTGTCAAGCTCTTGTGCTGGATCCAGCTGTAGTGCAACTTCAATCAGTGTCATTCATCAGCTGCAGCTCGAGCTCCAAAACAGGAATTTCCTCCTGGTGCCTTGGCCCAGCTGAAGATGTTTCTTACCCAACTGACTTTTAGTTTGCTTTTTCTCCCCAGGTTTCACTCGTGCTGTTGTAAAATGTTTATTTTTACTCAGGGTTCATATTTTCCTTGGGACTATGGGAACAATCATGTGTGTTTGCTTAAGCCTTTCTCCTTGGCATGTGGCATCCCCCAATAAACACGAGAGGCAGAAACCTGGTGTGGTTTTCTCCCCGACCAAAGAGTTTCATGTTGTAACAAGTCTCATCTTCTGATGAGACCTGAAAACATTTCCTGACTTTCTCCTGCCCTTTGAAGTCTGAATTTAAAGGAACTCAGGTGAAGGGGCAACCGGGTCTCCTCTCACCCGTCTCTGTCTCCAAAAATATGAAGAGTTTGTGAGTTTTGCAGAATAAGGAGGGTCTCACTGGGGAGGTTGAAGGGATGTTGGATGCATAGTGACAGTGACACAGTGCCCTGGGAATGAGCCCACTCCTAGCAGAGAGAAAGAGGCATCCCCTGGATCCTCCTAGGTGTCCTGCAGGATCTCCAGACGTAGCAGAGATTGTTGTTCCACCATTGTCCCTACTAGATCTGAGCAGACTTTCAGATCCTCTGGATATTAGGAGACTCTTCCCTTCCTCCTTCTCTTCCTAAGCCTTTTCCATGCTGGAGTTAGCCAATTTGGATGTTGCCCAGCTATCCCACCTCTCCCTGGCCACTGTGCCTGACCACACAACTGCCCACCCTGTCTTACAAGGTGGCTCCAGGACTGTGGTGCCACCGCTGGAGCTCTCAGGAAACTCTTCGCACAACTCCAAGTACTTTAGGAGCATCCTACCATGGTTGGTGTGGGAGAAGAAAGAGCGGTCATCACCCCTCCAAATAATTTGGAGCTAATTCCTTGGTATCCATTATTGTGGAGCCAGCCCTGCAGCTTTTCCTACTGTCTGGACTCACCAAGGGTACATGAATTGCTCTTAAGGCATCTCCAAAAGGTAATTGAGACCATGGGAAGAGTAAGACCTTCCCCCGCTACTCTATCAAACCCCACCTCTCCTCAAAAGCAGATAAATTTTGGATAAATTTTGCATAAATTTTGATCCCCAAACTCCTGATATGGTTTGATCTCTTGCTCAGGAGCCCTTGAATCACATCCCTGAATCACATCACAGGCTGTGCTTGGGGTGACTCATCCCATTTCTCCTATGTTCCATTCTGAGCTGGTAAAGGCTGAAGACATCCAGTACCAGCAGTGACAGGCAGAATGTCACAATGGAATGTCACAATGCTGCCAGCACAGGCTTGTCACTGCTTGGGTGGGGACATGGTTTGAGAGATGGTTAAGCATTCAGGGAGTTGTAAAAGTGACCTGAAGTGGTGTTGAATGAAAAGGCATTGACTTCCCTCGGAGTCACCCTAATTCAAACTCGCTTCCAGCAGTGACTCCTGCCTGAGGAGAGACAAAGGACTTCTCCAGGAGCACAAAGGCCATCGCTAAAACAAACATACTTACAAATCCCTCCCTTTTTATTCCTGGGATCGCACCAGCAATTAGGGAAAAATTATCCCAGGCCAGACACAGAGGTAATATAATTCTTGCCTCTGGTTGGAGGAGAGACAGTGTTTTCCGTGGTCTGAAAATAGGATTGGATTCATCAGGGTTTGTCTCTGCCCATGGCAGGGGGTGGACCAAGATGAACTTTAAGATCCTTTCCAGCCCAAACCATTCCATGATTCTGTGATTTCATGGTTTTCTCTCAGTTATTCAAGGCCTGTTTATTTTCACAGCATCGTGGAACAGTTTGGGTGGGAAGTGACCTCTGAAGCTCATTTTCCTTCACTGGGGGCTCCATGAGAACTGTAGAGGGACTTGGAAAGGGTCTGAAATGATGGGCTAAAGAGTGATGGCTTCCAGCTGGAAGAGTGTAGGATTAGATGGGATATCAGGAAAGAATTCCTCCCTGTGAGGGTGGTAAGGTTCTGGAATGGATTTTATGGAAAAGCTGTGGCTGCGGCATCCCTGGAAATGCCCAAGTCCAGGTTGGATGGGGCTTGGAGCAGAGAAAGGTGTCCCTGCCCATAGCAGGGGTAGGATAGAATGATCTTTCCACTCCTTTCCCACCCAAGCCATTCCAGCTCTGCCATCATGTTTGAACTGGGAGGTGATATCGATACCCAAATCCCAGTTCAATTTCCTAAGCTTGGCTGAAGTCATGGCCGTGACTCAACGCCCCACGTTATCTCTCCATGGGTGCTCGGGGCTCTGCTGTTTGCTGACTCGGGAACTCTCCTCCCCTGGGAACAGGAGAACTTTCAGATCGTGTCTTCCCGCCCACAGAAAGAGAAAAAAATCCCAACAAAAATCCCCCAGGAAAGCGTAACCAGAGGTTTGATAACACTGATGGAGGTGGGTCTTGCCTGGGCTGCTGGGGGACAGTGCCTCAGCCCCCATTTTTATTGTCTGTGTATTGATTTCTTGTCTATTTTTTGTTTTATTGCCTATAAAAACTTCTGTCCAACTCCTAACCCCTCCCTTCCTTGCTGTCACAGTGAGAATTCGATATTATATATATATTTTTTTCAAAAGTAGGACTTGATGATCTTGAAGGTCTTTTCCACTCTTAACAATTCTGTGATTCCATGATTTTTCTTAGCCTTATCTATCCTTCCCAATCCACCTCCTTGAGTCCTCCCAGACCCACACAGGTTCTGGAGGTGGGATAAACACAGGGAATGCCATGTTTTCCAGTGGAAATGCCAGTTTAGCTGCATGCATGGGTCCCAAGGCACTTTTGGAAATGGGTGTCTAGGTGATATTTTTAGAGATATTTAAACATCTGATGATACCAGAAGTTGCTGGTGTGGATTTTCCAGAAGCTCTTAATTAACACGTGTCCTGTGAGAATTCCGAGACCTGCACCAGATGGCTGCCAGCACAGTTAGGTGCCTCCAGACCTGTGGGTTTGGAGTTCAATATGGCCTAGGTGGCTTTAAAGTGTTGAAAAGTAATAAAGAAATCTATTTTTTTAATTAAAAAAGAAAATGAGACTAATTGCTGTTTGATAAGCAAGGCAAAAGGGTGGATATGTGATGGATTTTTGGATTAAATGATTTACAGAGTCAGCCTGAATCATTCCATGATTCTGTGAAGGGTGGTGCGTGCCCACTCCCTGGAAATGTCTGAGGCCAAGTTGGATGGGGCTTGGAGCCACCTGGGATAGTGGAAGGTGTCCCGGCCCATGGCAGGTGGTGGAATGAGATGGGTTTTAAGGTCCTTTTTAACCCAAACCATCCTGGAATTCTGTGACAGATTATAGTCTGAATCCATCCTCAGTTGGGGATCAGAACTGGAGAATTCAAACAGCTCCTGCCTTTCTAAAAACTACATCTGCCAAAAATATATTTGCATATAAACACCAAAATAAGTGAAACAACTGAAAAGAATGGTGATTCCTCCAAGCCCTGTGCTATCCAGATTTTCACATCTCTATAAATGAGTTGAGCTATAGTAATTGCATTTAAATTGTTCCAGGGCATGTGATGTGGACAGCAAGATTTGGGATCCCTCCTCCCACTGCGTTCCCGCAGCTGTCCCTCCATCTTCTTGCACGTCCCACCATGGCAGCCAGTGCCTGATGTCTCCTCATGGTCCTGAAGCTTTCAGAAAATCCTACACAGGTTTCCCATATAGGGTATTTCCTCACCAGTGCTGAGATTATCTTGGCATGAAGACAGTGGAACATGCTTTAGTCCAACAATAAATGAATTTCCAGTGCCAGCACCAGTGTCTCGTCACTGGTGAGGTTTTATTTATCAAAAAGGTGCAGAGCCTCATCAAAATACAATTTGCTGAGCCCTGGCTGTAGATTGAGAAACTCAATTCTCCAAGCCAAAGGCAATTTTCCAAGTAAAAAGAAGGCTGAGGGTGTAACTTAGGTGTGTTTTGGGAATTGTGAAAGCCATGCTACATTTTGGCATGAACCGCAGTGCTTGCCTCAATGGGGTTTTGGAGTGAGAGATTTAAAGATAAACACAAGCAGGGAAAAAGCCCCAGTGGATTAAAGTTGGAAAAAAAAAATGCCTGGTGTATCTCAGGGAAGCTCTTACTGCTCCACAAGGTGTAGGATTCCTTAGTCATGGAGTGCTGGGAGCCCTAGTTGTATCTTTTTTGCCTTTTCTTCTGCATTAGAGGGTGTGTTTCTGGGTCGGGTCAATGTTTGGCAAATTGGAGATGGAAATC
>QUSF01000204.1:156643-176834 GCA_003676055.1 Chloebia gouldiae | reverse complement strand
CAGCATCATTGAGGAGGTTCGGCGCCAGTACGAGCAGATCGCTCAGAACAGCCGGGCTGAGGCTGAGGCCTGGTACCAGAGCCGGGTGAGTTGGGAAGGGGTTGAGGCACCTGCAGCATGAAAACCACCTGAGTTTTTGGTCAGTTGTGTTCCTGATGGGTGCCTTTGTCCCCACGCCTACAGTATGAAGAGCTCCAGAGCACGGCTGGCCGGCATGGGGACAACCTTCGCAACACCAAGATTGAGATCCAGGAGCTGTCCAGGAACGTCCAGCGGCTGCGGGCTGAGATTGAGAATGTGAAGAAGCAGGTGGGGGTTGGCCAGTGTCTCATGGGTTCTTTCTGTTTTCCCTCCAGTTTGTGCCACGAGGATGCTCCAGTAGAGGGTGGGCAGAGGGAATTAGGAAATTTACTTTCTTCTCCATAGAACCAGCAGCTGCAGGCAGCCATCGCTGAGGCCGAGGAGAGGGGGGAGATGGCCATTAAGGATGCCAGGAGGAAGCTGGAAGAGCTGGAATGTGCCCTGAACAAGGACAAGGAGGAACTGGCTCGCCTGCTGAAGGAGTACCAGGAGCTGCTGAACATCAAGATTGCACTGGATGTAGAGATCGCCATGTACAGGAAGCTGCTGGAGGGGGAGGAGAACAGGTGATTCCTCCCACCATTGGCTGGTTCTCACCCCCGTGGGTCTGATTAATCTTTAATCATTCCTTGCAACACATTTAACATTTAAAATTTGATTACTTTCCTTTTTTTCTCCAAATTTTGAAGCCCAAAACAGAAATATGATTCCCACAGGGAATACTTCTCAGGGGGCTTGATTACATGAAACACGATATAAAAGGAATATTTGGGGAAGAGTTTTGCTTCTGACTATATATTGATTTACAGCTGGTGTTCCTCTCTCTACACAGGCTCTGCTTAGAGAACCCCTCCAACGTGAATGTCTGTAAGTATTCACTCATTGTTTTCTCTGTCCAATTACCATTATCCTTGGTTTTGTGAAGATTCCCAGGATGCTGCCTAGTGTTCAATGAGCTTCTCCCTCTCTTCCAGCTGTGGTGGGCAGAACTACCGTGTGCGGAGGCAGATCTGGAGCCAGCTTTGGAGCCAGCAATGGCCTGGGTGGAGGAGTGTGCACAGTCGGTGGTGGGAATATCATTAGCAGCAGCTGTGGTCTGGGAGGAGGGATCCTCAGTGGTGGCTTCTCCTCTGGGAGTGGGAGGATGTGCAGCACTGCAGGTGGCAACTTCATGGCTGGGGGGGGCTCCTCCTCTGTGCGGCGATGTGTTACCACCACAACAGTCAAATCATCTGGGGTCAAATACTGAGCCCTCCTCTCCGTCCTCCCAGGGAAAGCAGCACCTTCCTCTTCCTCCCACCAGCAGCACAGCCCCCTTCCATCCCCATCGGTATTCAGGAGGAAAGAAACTGTTTCTGGGGGAAATCTCCCCAAAGTGAGATTGAAAACAAGACACATCCTTCTGGCCTAGCCTGGCCCTCACTGAGCCCCACTGGGGTAAAACATCTCCCTTGTGGGTCCTCAGCACTGCAGAGCTCCCCAGTGCTGCTGCACCAGCTGAGGAAAACTGCTCTTTTCTGTCACTTTTTAGTCTTGTGTTTGTCCTGCACCCCTCATGGGTCCCCTCAGCCTGCTCCAGCTGGAGCCCACATGAACAGAAGGAAGGAGATGATGTCCCATAATCAGATTTAGGAGTGAGAAGCAGGTCTCTGGAGTTGTCCACCTTACCCAGATGGAGTAATTTGGCAGCTTTAATGTTTTATGGATCCTTTTCCCTCCTCTCCTTCCTGCCTGGAGTGTGTGGCTCAGTTGTACCCCTCTGTCATGTGAATCAGCTGCTTCCTGCCAGCGCCCTGGTCCCAGGGTCCTTCAGTACCAATAAACTGCAGAGAGATTAAGATATTTTTGTGTTGTCTCATCACTTGATGATCCCCAGTGGAGGAGAAACATGGGTTTGCCCTAAGTCAGGGTGATTGCAGGACAAATACAGACTGAACAGAAAAAGAATTGAGACCAGGCCTGAGAGAAGGACCTGAGGGTGCTGGTGGGTGAGAGCTGGACCTGCCCCAGCCCAGAGATGCCTGAGCCTGGGTTGAGCCCGCAACATGAGCAGCAGGGGAGGGGGTGTTCTGCTCTGCTCAGGTGAGATCCCACCTGCAGAGCTGCTCCAGCCCTGGGGCCCAGTACAGGGAGGATGTGGAGCTGCTGGAGTGAGTCCAGAGGAGTCCATGGAGCTGGTCTGAGGGCTGGAGCTCTTCTGGGACAAGGCTGGGAGATCTGGGTGTTCACCTGCAGAGTAGGGAAAGGAGACCTTTGAACGCCTTCCAAGGGGCTCAAGGAGAACTGGAGAGGGACTTGGAAAGGGAGTGATGGGACAAGAGGTGATGGCTTCAAACTGGAAAAGAGGAGAGTTAGATGGGATGTTGGGAAAAAAATCCTCCCTTTGAGAGTGGTGAGGCATTGGTGTGGACTTCCATGAGACTGGCACATCCCTGGAAGTGTCCAAGGCCAGGCTGGACGGGGCTTGGAGCAACCTGGGATAATGGAAGATGTTTCTTCCCACAACAGAGGGTGGAATGACATAAGATTTAAGATCCTGTCCAGCCCAAATCCTTCCATGGTCCTGTTTTGAGTTGATTTAGATTATCTTGTGGGAATGTCAAGGTGTTTTCTTGAGCATCACCCTGAGAGCTAGGATTCATTATTCCCACTTAGGGTTTGGGCTGGCTAGAGGTGGGCAGAAGCTTGGAGCAACCTGGTCTAATGGAAGATGTCCCTGCCCATTGTGGAATCCTCTGAATCGTCCCCCTCAGGGAAATCTCCAGGGCCTTGTCTTGGAAAAATATACCACAGTGTTTTCCCCACCTAGGCTGATAGAGAGGACTCAGCCCATGGCGCTCTGCAGCACTGCTGCCAATCCACATTAGATCGCCTCCCCCACTGGCCAGTTGACACTGCCCACCCCAATTGTTTGTCCCTCATTGCCCCACAGGTTGCTGCCTTTTGCTGTGCCCTTTGCCCGCCCCTGTGCCCTTAGGTCATTGGTCACTGACCCCACACTCAAGTCGTACAGACCACATGGTGTGGTCTTTTGTCTCTGACCCCTTTGGTGTGGTGGATGCAATAAAATTTCTCTGGAATACATCATGCAAAGATCCTTCCTGTCCTTCCTCTGCTGAGCTATCTGCAGCATCTGTGTGTGTTCATGGACTTGAAATGGCTGATCCCGTGGCCTTACTCGGAGCAGCTGCTGAAGGAGACGCCTTGAAGGAGGTTGCAGCATTTCTACCACCCTGCCACACTGCAGCAGCCCATGGCAGGAGGTGGAACTGCATGGGCTTTAGGATCCCTTCCCACATTCTGTGACCATCTCATTCCACCTCCTGCCATGGAGGAGTCTCCAGTGGCTGGTTGGAGCCAGGATGAGGAGGATAAATCCTCCCCAGGGCTGGCACAAGGATGAGCAGCACCCTCTGCCTGTCTGGCTGGGCCCTTACACCAGCTCCTTGGCTGAGAGCGGTGGGAAGGTCTGACAACTCTTGAGTGGACAAATTGCTCACAAAAAAAAAACCCCAACAAACCCCCCCCCCCAAAAAAAAAAACCAGCAGCATGAAAGAATCAGCCAAAGTCCAGAACCTGCCGTCAGAGCTCCAGGTTGCCCAGCCAGCTGAGTCATTAGCCCTCTCCAAATTACATCCCATTGCAACCAAATTAATTTGATTAACACTTGACTGGCTTCTTCTGTAGCTCTGGGAGGAGCAAGAGGTGAATCAGCTCTGACTTCTCAGCAGTGTGTGTGGGACCAGATGGGTTTAAGGGTCCTTTCCTACTTCAGCCATTCCATAATTCTATGATTGATCTGGCACAGATAAAATATGGAAATGGAGATCAATATTGTCAAGTCCTTGTCTTCTAAATGAACAAAATAAGGGAGAAATTACTGTTTCCATTTGAACCAGTGTTATTTTCCTGCTGTTTTTCTTATTTACCCCCAAATTTCCTTCCAGTTCACCCTCCTGACTTCTGAATGAAGTTTAACACCAGGCTGAAATGTGTCTTTTCCTTCTGAGTAAAAAATAACATTTCTGATTCTAAAATTCATAGGTTGGGACCAAACCATGACCAAAAAGTCATTACCCACTTTCTTATTCCAGGGAAGAGTCTGAAATCATCTCCTTCTTCCTCATCCCAGGCAAGAGTCCAGGGGACAGGTATCGACCCAGGTGGTTTAAAGCCCAGGAATGTCCTGGGGACACCCTTGGGAAGATGGCAGAGAGGACACAGATCTCCAGCCTCTTGAAGCACAGGAAGTCAAAGGTGCTGACGTCATCCTGCCAAAAACCACAGGATTTTTCTGAGTTCCCTGAGTTTTTCCCGGAGAGGAGCCAAGAGATGCTGGTGTTTATCATTCCCATCTGCTGCACTCATGAAAAAGGGAGTTGAAGGAAATTGCTCTAGTGCATCGCGCTGGGATGAAAGGGTTGGGATCCCCTTTGCCTGCTCTGTGGGACACTGTGAGAGCTGCTGGATTTCATCCAGGGATTCCACAAAAGACACTGAGGGGCTGGAGCATGTCCAGAGACAGGAAAAGAGCTGGGGAAGGGCTGGAGCACAAGGAAAAGGGTCTGGAGAACTCCTGAGGAGCAGCTGAGGGAGCTGAGGAGGCTTAGTCTGGACAAAATGAGGGGAGGACCTTCTCACTCTCCAGAACTCCCTGAAAGGAGGGTGCAACCAGGTTGGGGTTGGAGGGCAGGGAAAAGTCATTGCTCCACTGGGGTCAGGGCATGGGCTGTGCAGGATCTTTTGCATTAGAATATGGGAAGAAACTGAATCAGTTTTATGAGCTCCTTAGGAAGCTAAACCATGTGGGATTTTATTTGCTGTAATTAGGGCTGTAATGAGTTTTTAATTGTCACTAATAATGTTTATGATGGGAGGACCTTGGGAGCCACCATGGTTTTTTCCAGTGGGTGGGTCATTGTGCAAACATGGAGAAGACTCCCCCCAGTTTGGGCTTGCTGGGGAGCAGGAAATATTTGCTTTTGTGAAAAGCACTGGTTTGTCACCTAGGAGGAAACCACCCTCTGCATCCTCCAGAGTGGCGTTTTCCTGGCACACTTGAGCACCTGGAGTCCTTTGGGATCTTGAGGATGGGATGCTCAGGGGAAGGAGTTAGGGAGCAGAGAGGAGGGCATCCAGTCCTTCCTTAGTAAATCTGCAGGTGACACTAAGCTGGGAGCGTGTGTTGATCTATTGGACAGAAGGAGGGCTCTGCAGAGAGACTTAGATTGGTTGGATGGATGGGCAGAGTGCACCAGCATGAAGTTTAATAAGTCTAAGTGCCGAGTTCTACATTTTGGCCACAAAAATCACCTACAATGTTAAAAGCTGGGGACAGTGTGTCTGGACAGTGTTCAGGCAGAAGGGGACCTGGGGGCGCTGGTCGACAGCCGGTTGACTATAAGCCAGCAGTGTGCCCTGGTGGCCAAGAAGGCCAATGGCTCCTGGCCTGCATTAGGAATGGTGTGACCAGCAGGAGCAGGGAGGTCATTCCTCCCCTGTACTCGGCACTGGTGAGGGCACACCTCGAGTGCTGTGTCCAGTTCTGGCCCCTCAGTTTGGGAAGGACGTTGAGATGCTTGAGCGCGTCCAGAAGAGGCAGCAAGGCTGGTGAGGGGCTTGGAACACAAGCCCTATGAGGAATGTTTGAAGGAACTGGGGTTGTTCAGCCTGGAGAAGAGGAGGCTTAGAGGTGACCTTATTGCTCTCTACAACTTCCTGAAGGGAGGTTGTAAACAGGTGGGGGTCGGTCTCTTCCACCAAGCAGCACTGACAGAACAAGAGGACACAGCCTCAGCTACGTCAGGGAAGGTACAGGTTGGATATTAGGAAAAAAAATTTCAGCAAAAGAATAATAAAGTACTGGAACTGTCTTCCCAGGGAGGTGGGGGAATCACCATTTCTGGATGTGTCTAAAAAAAGACTGGACATGGCATGCAATGCTGTAGTCTAGTTGAGGTGTTAGGGCATAGGTTGGACTTGATGATCTTAGAGGTCTCTTCCAATCTCATTATTCTGTGATCCTGTGATTCTGTGAAAGGAGGTTAAAACTGGGGATCAGCATCCTTTGGTCTCCTCTCTGCACTTCAAACAGCAGAACTCTCGGTTCTGTCACCTCCAACTCGATTGGTCTAAAAAAACCAGCTCAAATGCACACTACAAAACCTTCTGACCTCCTCAAGAGAGACCAAAATCAGCAGCTCATGTAAGCACTGACAGCTACAGAGTATCTGGGCTTGGGAGGAGGTTTAAAACTCCTGTGGGCAAATACATTGACAAAGGTACCTAAAGCTGTGCAACTTCTAAAGAAATTTAGCTAAGGGAAGCTCTTCCCTTTGCTTTCCACGCTAGGCTCCTGATGTTTAATCCTGAATACTCCATCACCTCCTTTCCTGCTCTTTGGACCCTGCCTTGGATTCCTTGTGAGTGAATCCACTGCCAGGCTCCAGGGGTGACTTGTACCAGGATCCAGAGGAATCTGTCTCCCAGAGCATGATCTGCAGCTGTGCAGAAAAGTTTGGGCCTTTAATCTAATTAATATTCACCCCAGTTTTGCTTGGGCAGGTCGAGCTGACATCTGAGCACTTTTCCTGATGGACTTGGCCCCTGTTGGATGCTGACCCTGCTCCTCTGAACAAAACAGCTGCTGCCACCCAGCCCCATGACCTGGATGAGCTGCCTGGGAATGTGGTGCCTCCCACTCCTTCCCGCCCTGTTCCATCCAGGGCAGCCTCAGCTCCAGCTGGAACAGGTAGAGCCAGACTTGCACAACTTACAGCAACTGCATCATCCTCATCTGCTGCTGACAGAGACCATTCCTCCTCTTCCTCCTCCTGCCCATTTCAATTGTGATGGTGGTGCTTCCTGAGCTTCATCCTTTTTGCACACTCCCTAGTTCTGTCCTTGGAGTGGAATGATATTCCATAGGGTTTACAGGTGTGACCCCAAAACCCACATTATCTGAGCAATTCTGTTGGAGCATGGTTGAGTCAATTCTACCTCTCCCGTGGCCTGGGGACTCAGCTGGTGGGGGGACAGACAAAGCCACAAAATGTCATAAAATGTCACTGGAAGGTTTGGAGCCTGTGCAAGGCAAAGTTCTCTGACACAGATAAATCTGCTGGTGACCTCCAGGTGCTGCTGTGACACCTGAACCTGCCACTGTCCTCCAGGTGCTGCTGTGACACACCTGAACCTGTCAGTGACCTCCAGCCTCCTCTCACACACCTGAACCTGCCACTGTCCTCCAGGTCCTACTGTGAAACATTTGAGCCTCTCATTGTCCTTCAGACCTTCTGACATACCTGAATCTGTTCCTGTCCTCCACATCCTGCTCTGACAACGGAACCTGCCAGTGACCTCCAGGTGCTGGTCTGACACCAGAACCTGTCCCTGTCCTCTAGGTCAGTGGCAAATTCACTTTCCCATAAGTTATGGGTCAGGCTGAGACAGGAATTTCAGGTTGGGTATTGTACCCACCACCTTTCCAGGTGAATACTCCCGCTGACAATCAGGTGACAGGAGAAGAGGTGGGTTGTGCCCATGTTTGTGGTAAGTCTCTCTGGGCTGGGGGCTCTCTGCTGAGTCTGATCCATTTAGGATTTGATCTGGGGCCAGAATCAGCTGAAGTGGGAACTGCTCTGTGTGTCAGCCTTGGACAAGGATCTCTTGCTGGCCCTGGAGAGCCTTTGAGCTGCCTCCCTCCCTCCTCCCCCACAAAACTTCTTGCTGAATGAGTTCTCCCATTTTTAGGGGGGCTCTGCAGGTGTTTGTGACCCCTTGGAGTAAAGGCTGGGCTGGCAGACAAGGAGTCAAGCTCTTCACCTGGATTGCTTTCCATGGGGCATCCTCTGGGAAATCCCTTCCAGGACCTCTCTGCCCTCACAGGGAGGAATTTCTTCCCAATATCCCATCTATTGCAGCCCTCTGGATGTGGGAAGCCATTCCCCCTTGTCCTGGCACTCGAGGCCTTGTCCCCAGTCCCTCTACAGGTCTCCTGGAGCCCCTTGAGGCCCTGGAAGGGGCTCCAAGGTCTTCTTTCCCTTCTCCTCTCCAGGTGAACACCCTCAGCTCTCCCTCTGGCTCCAGAGGGGCTCCAGCCTTTGGAGCATCTCCATGGCCTCTTCTGGACTCATTCCAGCAGCTCCACATCCTCCCTATGTTGAGCAACACTCTCAGGCCCATGGTGGAATTGTTGGGATTCTCCTGATCAAGGCCAGTATTTGGACTTGATGATCCCTGTCTGTCCCTTCCAGAACTCTAGATATGCCAGGATTCTATACCTTTTGAAGCTCTTAAACTGGTTTTCCCCACCCCACCCTCAGGCCTTTCCCTCACCAGGCAGGAGATTTCCTCTGGAACTATCATGGTTTTGGTGCTTTTTGTGCAGCTTTTCTGCACCTGTCTCGTTGTCCTGTGGCTGCTCCTTCTGCTGCTGCAGAGGCAACCGCAGCCATTCAGATCCATCAATAGACGGATGTACTCAATCGATCGCAATTGATTGGGCTAATTATGAACTTGGAGTCCAGCCCAGGTGGAGCTGGGTGTAGTCACCCTTCTGCTGCTGATGCTACCCTGGGAACACCTGGCAGCACCGGAGCCACTTTGCTGGGATGTCGGTAATCACCTTGTTTACCGGATTTGGAACATGTGCCAGAATTAACTCCAGCTGCTTCAACTTCCGGTGGGAATGGATGTGATTAAAATCATCCTCAACTCACACAGTACCTTTTGAAGCTGCTGAACACTCTCGGACTCTTCTTTACCTTGGGGATCAAGTGAAGAGGTTCCTGAGATTTCAAACACCTGGAGAGGCCATTCCTGAGACCTCTGAATCTTGGGTCACCTGGAGATCCTCATCAAAATCCTGCCCTAATAGAAATTAAAATAAATTTATATCATGACTGCCATGTCCATTGACCATTTTTCTGCTGAGAAACATGTGCACATAGGAAAAAAAATATGTCTCCCTGTGTTTTTAACCTGGAGTTCAACCCAATTTCCTCCTCCTCCTCTTTTTTCCCTCTTTTTTTAAATATTTTTTTTTCTCTGCAGTCGTACTTTCCTCCTCCACCTCCTCTTTCTGAAACTCCTTGGAGATTTTATCTCTGCCTTGTTCCAGCACCTCCCACCCCAGCCCGAGGGCAGCAGCTGTGTGTGGAGGCACCAGGACATGCTCAGCCTGTTGGAGATCTCAAGGATCAGAGGCTGATATTTGGCATTAGCCAATTAAGCAAAAAAATTAATGAACTTGTCCTTTGTCCACTCACCACCATTGTTAATAATAACAGCAATAGAAAAATAATTTCAGTGTATTCACAAATCCTATTCAATTTAATTAATAAACTTTCACGTTATTGTCAGGGAAAGAGGAGATTAACTGATGGCATAATTATGTTGTTATTGTCTGAATGGATGATTTAATATCAAGGGTGTTAACTGAGGACTTTATTGTCTTGTTTACCTTCCTGTCAACCCCAAATCATGAACCATTTATTAAAAGAGATAAAAAGAGCCATCAGTCCCTTGTTAATGGGATTGCAAATTAAAGTCAGATTTTGGGTTGTTGGTCCCTAAATGAGCCTCACCAGAGATCCCCTCCCTAAGGGACACAACACTGGGACTGTCCGACCCTGGAGCTGGTGACCTCCCTCCCCACTCTGGGTGGAATCCACCCAGGAAGCTCCCTCTAGCCTTCTCAAAGTCAAAATTCCAGTCTGAAGTTATCACAAGGGCAATTCATCTTTTTTTTCTGCAAAAATTACCACATTTTTGACATTTCCCTTCCTGCCTTTGCTGAGCACAGAGAAAGGTTTTGGCCATTCCTTGCACAGATATTTCTGTCTCTGGGGAAGCTCTTCCTGATCTTGGAGGGCTTTTCAGCCCTTCCCACACTGATCTCCTTTGCTTCCCTTGCTCTTATTGGATCTTGGGCTTGATTCCAACCTCTACCAGGTTATTCCATGCTGCCCTAGAGATCCCAGTCTCCACTTCATCTACTTGTGTCCTCCTTCACCTCCAAATAAAATTCGTCTGTGGTAGCAGAGTCATTCCTCCTGCTCTGGAATTCCGTGATCCCCCGCTTCCTTCCATTCATGTTTTGGAGCAGCTCCTGATGGAGTAGCCCAGTGATGGGTCCTGTTCCTCCTTACCTGCCCTGTCTGGAGCATCCAGCACGGCTCCTTCCCCTCCCTGCACTCCCTGCCCTGGATCCTGTCAATTCCAACTGCATGCTTCCATAAAACTGCTGTTCAACAAAGGCAAAAGAAGGTATCCCCCACCAAAATAATTCCTAACTACCTGAGCTCTGCCTGTCTGCATAGGACAAATCCCTCCCATTTAGAGCATTCCCAGACCCCCTCCAGTTACAGTTTTCTCATCACAAAACTTCACTATTTACCACAAAGTGTTGAGAATTCATGGAATTCTAAAAATTCCCTGATAGAGGGATTATTTTCCTGTGGTTTAATAGCAACTTCCAGTCTCACACAGCCCTAGGTCTGTGTGAGGGAAACTCCATCTGGTCTCCCTGTTCCCTAAGTGATGAAGGTAGGATCCACTTTGGACTATCTGTATCATTAGGACAATATATATATTCTTGCACTGGGAAACCTCAGGCTTAAAACAGGATAAACTTTGGAAGAGTACCTATGTTTCACCTCTTTTCTGCAAAAAGCAAAAGGTTTTTGACATATCTCTCCTTTATTTTTTCTCCTCCAAGTCCTTGCTGCCTTCACTGACCACAGGCAGAGGTTGTGGTTATTCCAGGGAAGGAAAGGGGGAGAAAAGGAAAGTCTGCGGGCTACAGGCATTTTTATAAGTGTGTCTGTGTCATCCCAGCCCCAGTTCCAAGTGACTGAGGGTGCTAATTATGCAGGAACTTTGGCAGCTGGCGATCTAGATCTCTCTTGTGCTCATTTATCTCCTTCATTGGGGAAGTTATTAAATTTAAATACTGTATTTCTTTATGTGCTACTGTACAGCTCTGGCAGTACTTCTTAAATAGTCAGAAGTGCATGGATGTACTTGATTATTCACTCTATTCTGCCAGTGGAGCTTGTAAAGACCCTTAATTTATATTTAGGATCTGGTTTTCTGAGACATCCTTGTGATTTTAGTAATTTTAGGTTTTGTGTTTTCTGTAGTTCTTTCTCCATTTTTCTTTTAATTATTTTTATTTATATTTTCTAAAGAGTTTATGGCTGTCTCATCTCTGGAGGTGCTCAAGAACACTTTGGATGGGGCTTGTAGTGACCTGATGTGGGGGAAGGGAGACCCTGGAGTCTTTTCCAGTGCCTAAAGGGCTCCAGGAGACATGGATAGGGACTGGGGACAAGAGTCTGGAGAGAAAAGACAAGAGGGAATGGCTTCCCACTTCCAGAGGGCAGGGATAGATGCAATATTGGGAAGAAATTCCTCCCAGAGAGGGTGCTGAGGCCCTGGCATGGATTTCCCAGGGGATGCTCAATTCCTGGAAGTGTCCAAGGCCAGATTGGACAGGGCTTGGAGCAGACTGGGATAGTGGAAGGTGTCCCTGCCCATGGCAGGAACTGGATGAGCTTTAAGACCATTCAATGACCTTATTTTGAGCTGATTTAGATGATCCTCTGGGAATGCTGAGGCATTTCCTTGAGCATCAGCCTGAGAACTGGGATTTATTAGTACCATTTAGGGTTTGAGTTGAAGGTGGACAGAGGTGGATGAGGATGATGGAGTTTGGCAGGTTCCTGCCCCAGTTATGCGCAAAAAGCTCCAGTTTGGGTCTGTCTCTAAATTTCTGGATGTTTCCAACATGTCCATCCTGGTGCTCTTTTGGTTCCCTCACTGTCCACAAAAAGTCACCCTCATGTCACCGTCTCAGAGGCTTTTCCCGACGGGAACAGCCTCCCCACCTTTCCCACCTGCTGCAGGGACTGCTTTGGATGGGCAGAATAACACAGGGGCCCTCAGTCCCTGCTCCAATAGCTGCACATGTGGCCCAGGATGGATCAACTTTTGGAGGGCAATTTAAACTTATCCTTAAAATCCCAAGACAAAGAGCCAGGTTGACACTGTGGTTGTAACACCCTGATCCCATGAAAATCCATCTCCTGGGAAGGATGATGGATGAACCTGTGATCCCTTTGTCCCAGCTATGTCATAAAGAGGAAGGAACGACAGGAAGCTCCCCCTTCATCCACAGGATGCGTGGACATCTCTTGGGATGCATCCCTGTTTCTGGAGCCAGCTTGACAGGTCCAGGTGTGGTTGGGATGTGCTGCCAAGGCTGATCCGGTGTCAGCTCTGATCACAACAACTGCCTACACTCTGGATTATGGCACGTGGGGTGGGGTGGCTGCTCTCCTTGCTTGAGCTCTGGGCTCCAGCTGCTACAGAAAGCTCAGAATTCATGCTTGGTTCACTTCAGCTGCTGCACAGGGCAGGATTTTGGGATGAACACTTACCACAGTGTTCCACAGGGATCTGTGGCTGCTCACTCTCTGGGGTCACAACACTTCATTCCATGATCCATGGGGATTACCTGGAGTGTTGCCCAGTGCAGCTCTGGAATAAGGCACTTGCAAAATTGGAAGAGGAGGGGTGGAGAGGGGAATCACACTGGAACCAGACCCAGCCCTTCTGAATCACAGAATCATTTAGGTTGGGATCATCAAGTCCAATGATTTCCTTGGCACTTCCAAGGCTACCATGGACCATGACCCCAAGTGCCACATCCACGCATTTCTTGGACACTTCCAGGGATGAGGACTCCACCCCTACCCTGGGAAGCTGTGCCAGGGCTGGACATCCCTTTCCAGGAAGTAATTTCCCCCAATTTCCAACCTAAACCTGGCACAATTTGAGGCCATTTCCTTTTATTCTGTCACTCATAACCCAGGAGAAGAGTCAGACCCCGCCTGGCTCCAACCTTTCCAGTCTCCTTCGGGAATTCCCTCCCCTCTCCCCCGCTTTTAAAATACTGGTAATTGCACAATTTTTAAATGTTCACTGTAATTAATTCCTGCAGGAGACATAATTCTCAGTCCAAGTCAGATTTTCATACAGGTTTATAAAAAGGGAGAAATCAGCTGGAAATCTGTTCGAGTTTCTTCAGGAAATGTAGATAATGGGTAAAATTTAATTACAAAATTATCACAGAAGGAAGATCTGAGATACCAGTTTGGCTTTTCCTGGTGTAAGGTGAGGTAGGGGATTTTAGTAGGGAAAAGTGGGTTTCTCAGCTGTTTTCCTGGAAAACAGTGTGTTTCTAGGTGAGAAAAGTCTCGTTGAGCATCATAAGTCTTGTTGATCCTTGAGATATTCCAGCTGCTTTAATAACCTCCAGCTACAAACCCCTAATTTAGGGAATTTATGAGGCACTTTCCAAATGGAGCCAAGATTGCACAGCCCTGACCACAGAACCTCTATGTGATGGATTCTCAGCCTTGCTTCATCCAGCTCCTTTGGGAGTAAGAGAATCCTACCAGGTGAAGGCCAGCTCCTCCTAAAGTCATGTAAGGGTCAAAGAGGAGGTTCTTCGCATGGGGATGTTGTTCCAGAGGTGGTTTTGGAGGAACCACATCTCAATGACTTTTCAAGAAATTGATCCAGGCTGGAGCCTCCAAGTGGTGCTGCCAGCAGTGGGGCTTGGCTCCCAAATGCTTTTCCATATGTCCATAGTCACTGAATGTTGGAAAGGTGGAGTCTGGCACAGAGATGGGGAGAGGGATGGATCCTCCCTGTGAGAAGCAAAAGTTGCTCCTGGGATATTCTGGGAATGAGAGAAGAACAGGAATGGGAAACAAAGGGTGCAGCAGGTGCTCCTGGTGATGCAGTGAAGGGAGGTCAGACACCCCTAAGGACCATCAAGGTCCTGTGCCCCTTGAAATGCCAAAAGAAGAGGGGAAATATGGGGGAGAATGAGCTGTGGGGTTGAGCAGGGGTAACTGTAATTATGGATGGAGGTTAATGAGATAAGGAGATCCGTCAGCAAAGCTCATGAGTCAGGCAGGATTTGGGGAATTTCATAACTGCCCCACCGGTGCTGGTGTTTATCTGACCTCTCTGGGCAGCCATTAATTGCTGCCTGATGAACCAAACCCAATAACAGCATTAGAAACCTGCTAATTACTAGGGAATGGAGATGAGCTCCTCCAGAATGTATAAAGGAGGACTTCCATACTCCTCTGGAGTAGCTGAGGATCCTTCATTCTCATTTCTCCTCCTATTTCATCACCTCCTCCACCGGCTCTCCCCACTGGAAGTGCTGCCATGAGACGATATTTCTCCGGATATGGGGACAGGAGTTTCAGTTCTTCTTCTGCTCACTGTGGGACGTTGGGTGGTGGAGATGGGAGATTCGGAGGGTTTGGGCATGGGTACGGCAGCAGGAGCCTCCACAACCTTGGAGGGTTCAGGAATGTCTATAGTGGGGGAGGCTATGGAGGAGAAGGAGTAAGATATGGGAGATGCCTTGGCTTTGGTGGCTGGAGACAACCAGAGAGAGGCTTTGGAGGAAGAGGATATTTTGTGGGAGGTTTTCAAAGTGGTAAAACAGGGCTTGGTGGCACCTACAGAGAAAGTTCAGGCAGGGAGGTACTCAGAGGAAGCCTTGGCATAGGGGAACAAGGGGCTGGACAGGGATTGGGACAGGCTGGAGTTCTCCGAGGCATTGAGGAGGTCCATGTCAACACCAACCTGCTGCGGCCAATAGAGCTTCAGGTGGACCCTGAGTTTCAGCGAGCGCGCTCCGATGAGAAGGAGCAGATCAAAGCTCTCAACAACAAATTTGCATCATTTATCGAGAAGGTGAGTCCTGGTCTCTGTGCTGTTATCTCTGTGCTGGAAAGGGGAGGTATAAGGTAGGTGTTATGGGGACACCTTCATGTCAAAATCACAGCATTGGCTGAATTCCCACAGGCTGCTGTGAAGCTCACAATGGATCCCTGTAAACACCGCTGGGTGAATCCATTTTTGCCTTGCAATAAAGATCTCAGAGTTGTCTTTTGTGGCAGTACAGTAAACTGCTGAGATGTCACCAGCACATAGACTCACTTCTCTTTTGAGGAAAGGGGTTTCTGGGAATATATATTCCTATATTCTGGTGCCTGGAGGTTGTTGATGCCAGCAGGAAAAATGGATGAGGGACTTGGACATCTTGATGAGTTAGTATTTTTTTCTCAAGCAAAGCCAAACCTTGCAAGAACAGGCAGCTTTAATGCCTCTTCTTGTGGGGGTTTGCACTTAGCAGAAATTGCAAGTGAATTCAATTTCTCTGAATTATTAAACAAATCACTTCTTGGTTTGGAAGCCCTGCCCTCTACTAGATTGTCCATTTGCAGCTTTTTCATTACTTTCCATATCTCCAGTTTGGTCTTCTCTTCTGCATCTACTCAAACCAGCCTCAAAGGCTCTTCCACCCCGGTGGTATCTGGGAGGTGTCTCTGTCTCTGCTTCTCTCTTTTACATGTGGGGACTTCAGGATTTCCTATTTCACTGGGCAGGGGGTGTTGGTTACACTGAGGAGGTTTAAGATTCCATAGTCCTGAAAAATTAGCATGTCTGTGACTCTTCTTTCCTTCCTAAACTTTTGGGTGTCCAGGTTATCACCTGGTCAATATTACAGAAATTGTGGAGTGATTTGGATTAGGACGGACCTTAATGCTCATCCAGTTCCTGCCATGGGCAGGGACACCTTCCACTATCCCAGTCTGCTCCAAGCCCTGTCCAATCTGGCCTTGGACACTTCCAGGAATTGAGCATCCCCTGGGAAATCCATGCCAGGGCCTCAGCACCCTCTCTGGGAGGAATTTCTTCCCAATATTGCATCTATCCCTGCCCTCTGGAAGTGGGAAGCCATTCCCTCTTGTCTTTTCTCTCCAGACTCTTGTCCCCAGTCCCTCTCCAGCTCTCCGGGAGCCCCTTTAGGCACCGTAAGGGACTTCAGGGTCTCCTTTCCCTTCTCCTCTCCAGGTGAGCACCCCCAGCTCTCTCAGCCTGTCTCCATGGTAGAGATGCCAGCTGGATACATTCAGCTCCTCTGCATCTGCTTCACCTTCCAGGTTCAATGCCTGGAGCGGCAGAATCAGGCACTCTTGGCCAAGTGGGAACTTCTGCAGCAGCAAAGCTCTGGTCCTGAGGAGAGCAGGAACATCAACAGCTTCTTCCAGTCCTACGTCACCAACCTGCAGCGGCAGCTTGAGACCCTCCAGAGCCAGAAGGAGCAGCTGGATCCCGAAGCCTACAACATGCTCCAGCTTGTTGAGGATTATAAAAACAGGTGAATAGTCACAAATCTGGGAAAACAGGTGCTGGGGTTTTCCCAGGTGATGCTCATTGTGCCCTTGGATGGCAAAGCTCAGCTTTGCATCTGCAGGAGTTTGGAGTTTCTTAGCCATGCTCTGCTGCAGGTGCATTATGGGGCTTGACTTTGATGCTGGAAGAGTTTGGTAAGGGTTGAACTCCCAAAAATGAGAGGAAAATCAAAGTTTGAGATGATCTCTCCCATCCTCTTTCCTTGCCAGTCTCCTCCTTTTGTTTCTCCCCCCTAGTAGTGAGTGACCCAAGATTCCACTTGCAGGGCCCTGGTGGGAAGGGACAGAGCTGAGCTTGGGGTGAAGTTGGGAAGAGTTGTTAGCTTTTCTGGCTTAGATAATTTATGTTGACCCACAGCTCTGAAAAATGAAAAGATTAGTTCAGAATTACTAAATGTAGAAGTTATCTGTATTGACCCCATTTTTTGGGCTGTTTTAGTGCCTCTTTTTGTAGAAGATTTGCACTTGCCAGAAATTGCAATTAAGGTAAAATGACGATTCCGTTGTTTACTGGTCCACCTGACTTAACAATTAAGATCAATAATTAAAGGTAATGGATAGATAAATTAAATATATTAATTAATAATAGAAAATAGATAATACTCTACCTCCTTCTGTCCCCCAGATTCGAGGATGAGATCAACAAACGCACATCCAAGGAGGAGGAATTTGTGGAGCTTAAAAAGGTGAATTAACCTGAGATCCTGAGCAAATCAAAGCCTTGGAAATAAAACAATATCTGGGTGGTTGCCAACGTTCTCAAAAGCTGAAGTTTTTGCTGAGCTTTTACTAATTTTAACCAAAGTAACTGAAAACCAGAACAAGACTGAGGAGTGAGTATTTATTCTAGAGAATGAATTGGTCCTTTGTAGGACAAATAGCCAAAAAGTGCTGGGTTTTCCCTATTCTCTCAATCTCAATCCAGGTGGAATATTGTTATTGAGTTAAATAATGTCTGTAGATGGCTTAGAAAAATAAAGCTATCTGTGAAGAGAAAATTTAGGCAAATTTTTACTAGAAGTACGAATAAAAATTGTGTTTTCCCATTTCTCATGTTCCCCAGGAACAGATTTATTGCTGCAGCCATGGTACTCACTTTCCAGCCAATGTTTCAATCTTAAATGCTTTCCCTTTGTTTCCCTTGCTTTTCAAATGAAATCTGAGCTCTCTAGGCCATTATTTGATCCCAGGAATGCAGGCTTTATGGAAATATCCCAAGAATTGCACTTCAGTGGAGCATTTGGGTCAACAAAATGCAACTATTACAATATTTTGGGTTTTTTTTTTTTTACAGAAACTGGATAGTGCCTACATGGGAAAAATGGAGTTTGAGGTCCGAGTGGATATCCTGAGGCAGGAGTTGGAGTTCCTCCGGTGTTTATATGAAGCTGTGAGTGAATCAAATCTTACCCTCAGGTCTTGAAGGACATGCCTTCTGGAGATTCCCAGAAATTTTGCTTGGGTGGGACTTTTTGGCTTGGAGAATTAATTATCCTTGGCCTTTTGTGATTGAAAAGGAGTCTGGTCTAACTTGTGTCATGAAGGCTAGAAGACCTTGCAAATTACAAGTGGTACTTGGGGGCTGCAGGTGAAGAAATTCCAGTGGGAAATTGGCTACAATGTCCCATTTTTTCCTTATAAAGGCCTGGAGTGACCACAAGGACTGTTAAAATCCCTAATCTGGTTTTCCCTGCAGGAGCTGTCCCAGCTGCAAACAGTTGTTGGGAACGTTGATGTTATTCTGTCCATGGACAACCAAAGGGACCTGAACATGGATGGAATCATCGAGGAGGTCAGGCAGGAATACGAGGGGATGGCCCACAGGAGCACAGCTGAAGTGGATGCCATGTACCGGGGCAGGGTGAGTGGACACCAGGGAAACTGGAACACAAATCTCCTCATTGGAAAAGAAACCAAAAACATTTCTTTGTTGTGTCCTCTTCCCATCAGTACCAAGACCTGCAGAACATGTGGGTGAGTCAACGAGAGCAACTGAGGAACAGTCACCAGGAAATCCAGGAACTCGCCAGGCAGATCCAAAGACTCCAACCAGAAATAGAAATCACAAGGAAAAGGGTAAAGCTGATACTTTCCAGTAGGACTAAATGGTTTAAGCCCCGTTTCCATGATACCTCAAGGCAGTATGTAGCAGCCAGTTATTTGGAGGCAAACTTACGGATGGAGTTTTCTCTTCCAGTTGGAGCAGATTTAGATTTTTGGGATCTATATTGGGGGTTAATTGTGTTAGTTTACCCAGTCAAATGTATTTTTGCTGTTCTGTCACTGAGGAAAGCCTTTTGATTTCCAAGGAATGCCAGGAGGGTGCGAAAATTATGGGATTCGGGGGTTTTCCTGTGCTGGGATAGGTGCTGGACTCAATGATTCCTGTGGTTCCCTCCTGACTATGGATATTCCATGATTATATTATAAAATTCTCCCCACAGACGGGACACGGTCACATTCCCTTTGTTCCCTCTGCAGAATTCCAGCCTCCAGGACTCTATTAAAGATGCTGAGCACCGTGGGAGCTTGGCCATCAGGGACGGCCAGGGAAAGCTAGAGGAGCTGGAAAATGCCCTCCAACAGGCCAAGGATGACCTTTCTCAGCTTGTCCATGATTACCAGGAGCTTCTGAATGTGAAGCTGGGTCTGGACATTGAGATAGCCATGTATCGATCACTCCTCGAAGAGGAGGAGAACAGGTGGGGGCAAAATCCATCCTGGGTGAAACACCTAGACAACGCAGCATGTCCATGGATCTGTCACTGGGATCTCTGGGATGCACTGGGCCTGGGAGGAGTCACCTTTCTGCAGATCATTGATAAAGCCTAACCTGAATTTTAATTCTGATTTTATTGGCTGCCTTACTTCAATGTTACTTTCCCTCCACAGGATCCAGGAAGGATCACCAACCACGATCTGTGAGTATTCCAAGGATTTTCTCAGGGTTTTTTAAAGAAAACTGCTCCTACTTTGTGGTCTTGACACCGCTGGAACAAACTATCCCAGTTCCCATCTTAATTCAGGAAAGGATGCAAAGGGGCGTTAGTGAACACACATTAATATAACAACTGGCTTTAAAATTATTGGCTACTTCCTAATAAATTTGGAGGAAATGGGAAACACCACATTTAACCCATAGGTCTCTTTGATGCAGGGCAGAAGGGAAGGAAATAAAAACTAATCCTAAAAATTGTGGAAAAGGTGAGGAAGCTGAAGGAGAGAGAAACACAGTCTTGGCCTTTGTAAAGGATAGGCTGCACTGGGTGTTCATGGGTGAAATAAGACATAAATTATGTTTAAAAAAAAAGCAAAGCTAAAAACCCCAGAAAAATGAGAAAACAATCCATAGGTTGATGTCTACTAAGGGAGATTCTTGTGGCCCCTTCAAAAATAAGTCCAAGACCACTGGGGTAGGAAGGACGATGCTTAAATCAGCCCTGCTCAGAATTTTTTGGGTAAAAAGAGGAAATTGAATGTAATTTACATTTCTTGCAGGTGTTATTGACTACAATGCCAGAGCTTCTGGAGTCTTTGGAAGCATAAAAAGTGTGAAGGGGAGAATGAGTTCTGGTGGTTCCAGTGGGAGCAGAATCAAAGGGCCAGTCTCTGGAGGGGGAAAAGGTGGAAGCTCTGGAGGGGATGGATCCAGCTTAGGTGGAGGTGGGTCCATTTCTGGAGGTGGAAAAGGCTCAGGATATGGAGGAGGAAGAAGCTCAGGTGGTGGAGGCTCCATGTCCAAGGGCAGCAGCAGCTCTGGAGGGTGGGGATCCAGCTCTGGTGGTGGTGGTTCCATTTCTGGAGGAGGAAAAGGTTC
>QUSF01000204.1:136358-150105 GCA_003676055.1 Chloebia gouldiae | reverse complement strand
ATAATATAATATAATATAATATAATATAATATAATATAATATAATATAATATAATATAATAATTGAAAATAAAAAATATGGGACTAATATAATTATATTATCAGTATTATAGGTCTTGATTAATAAATTAAATATTAGATTATGGATTAAATATTTGCTTAATATTAGACTAATAATAAATGTATCTGATTAATAATTAGAATACTGGATTACCAACAAAAAAATCAGCTTAGTAAAAAATTGAAATTATTATAGAAATATCCGATTAATAGTAAAAATATTTTATTAATAATAAAAATATGAGTGCCATGGTCAGGCCTGAGTGTTTTTTACTGATCACTCTAGAAAAGAATGAAAAGACAGAAAGGAAGAAAATCCGTAAGAAATTAGCACTTCTGGAGGCAATTCCATCATCCCATTCATGCCTTTCCCTTGGAGGGGATGAGTCACTGCTGAGGATCAGACACAGCCTCTGCTCCAGGTGACGCCAGACTTTTGAGGTTCCAAGGAGAGCTGAGAGCAGCAGTTGGGAACCCCTGAGGGGGTTCAGTGCTGTTTGCACACTGGGAGTGTTTCCCTGGAAGGGAATATCCAAGCCTGTTCTGCTCATCAGCAGAGCCATCAAGGGCTGCCTGGTTTCTGGAGACGTGTTGCAGCACCTCCTTCCATATCCAATTATACCTGTTGGAGTAGGAGGGTAAAATCTCGTCTGGTGTTTGAGTTGCCTAAAAAATGCCATATTTTTTAATATTTATAGTGGTTCCTTTCCTCCATGAGCTTTTGATCTGGTTCCTGCTGGTTCTGCAAGAAGAGCATCTGGCCCAGTTTAGGACTTTGGACCACACAGATTTAAGACCAATGCCAAGATTTAGGTCTTTGGACCACGTGAATTTAAGAATAAGACCAAATTTCTGGGGTTTAGACACAAGTTAAGGCTCAAGATTGTTATATGTAGTAAACATAATTCGCACCATTCCTTGTATGAAATATGTAATATTGGATACTTGTTAGATTATGGTCGTTTGTATTAGAAGCCCCCCCCCCACCCTTGCAGGCGAGACACTTGTATATTAGAACCCGGCCAGGAGATGGGTCATGTCTGGAGAGATAAGGGAACCCCGGGGGCTGATCACGGCGTGAACAACCCGGGATGGAGATCATGGAAATCCTCGGGCAGATACATGTGAATGCAGCCTTCCCGTCAAATTTCATCAAGGGATTCAATAACTCCGGACACTGAATTGTTCTTTCTCATCACCAAGAAAGAAAATCTTATTAACATATGGACTGAATGGAAGAAAAGACTGCTGAAATCTTGGCCTCAGGCGGAATTTTCCCTATAAAAACCACTTGTGCCAGGATCGAGGCATGTGGGCATAGAGGAAAACCTCTGCTGAGGCTGACCTCTTTGTTGCACACCCAGGGCCGACCCCGGGCTCGGCTCTGTTCTTTCCTTGTGGCTGGCTAGATAGAATTTGATCGTAAAATAAATATTTTATGTTTTTCATTTTTAATTTGGCTGGACAAATTTTCATTTATAACAAAGATCAAGTTTTACATCTTGGGACTACAAAAACTTAAGACCAACATCATATTCAGGTCTTTGGAGCACACAGGTTTGAGATCAAGGTCAAATTTAAGGTGTTTGGACCACAAAAATTTAAGATCAAGGTTAAATTCGAGGGGTTTGGACCACAGAGATCTAAGACCAAGCACAAATTCCAGGTTTTCAGACCACACAAATTTAAGACCAACGCCAACATTCAGGTCTATGGACTACAGAAATTTAAGACGAAGGCTGAGATTCAGTTCTTTGGACCATTCAGATTTGAGCTGTGGTGATCAAGCAGATTATTTTCTTTCCAGTACCAAAGCATATTGAAAAATGTGCAGAAAACATCAAAAAAAGATGCAATGTTGATGTTTTCACGGTCATGTCCACTGCTGGCTCCTCATTGGTGTAAGAGGCCATCTGAAGACCCTCCCTCATTTGCCTGCCTATTGCCATGAGAAGGAACTCCCTTCCCCCCACTGCAGTTCCGGCTTGGAAAAGACAACATGCAGGTGCAGCCATTGTATCCTTACGTCAGCTGTTCTGAAGGAGGCCTGGCGAGAACTTGGCAAGGACTTGGTGAGGACCCAGCGTGGACCCAGCACAGGGCGGCCTGCTGCAATGACCACTTCACTCTCCACCTTTAAGCCGAATTAACTGTTGGGGTGACTCTGGTGGTCTCTCACTGAAGACCCCTCACCTGCCTCATTACCACCGTGACAGACAGAGATCAAGAACCCTCTCCCCAAGGACTGAGACTGAGACCTTTACCACAGGGAGTGCGAGGGGAGAATGACATGACCTGTTCTCCCCAAGTAGCTTCAATAGTCTTTCGTCACATCTGTTCCCCCCACAGCAATTTCAATACATGACCTGTTCTTCTCCAGTGACTTCAATAGACTTCACTATTGTGTTCGTCCTGCCTGGATGATTCTCACTGTTCTGCATGTTCCCCCCTTTTTCGCTCTCTGGACTATAACTGGACCCCTGGGTTGGGTAGGACTTTGGAGACTCTCCTCCCCAACACAACAAGATGGATCCCCATCGTCCGGACCAGTGAGGACCTCGTCTGTGTTGGTAGCTATTCCCAACCCCCTCCTCTTTCTCTCTCTCTCTATTCTTTTTATTTCTTTTCTAGCCCCACTATCGCATTTATTGTTTTGGCCCCTAATAAAGGTGCCTTTGTTGTGATTAAATTGATAGTCCCCTGCTGTTTGTCTTTTGCACTTTGGGATCAGCTAACAAACCATCACGACACCCCGCTATAAGCGGATCGTGACAATTGGTCATCCCTAAGTTCATAGAATAACAGAATATATCCTGAGCTGGGTGGGACCCACAAGGATCATCCAAGTCCAGACTCTGTTTCAAATGTCAGTTTGAGATCACCAGTGAAAATGTCACGACATTGATTCCATAAGGCTGCAGACATTTCAAGTTTTGGCATTCAGGGGCTGAGCTGAAGAGAAGAAGAGGATCAAAAGAGGGTGCCCCAGCTGATGTCTTGTTGTGTGTTTTCCATCACCACTGGGCTGTGAATGCCAAGAGAAGGAGTTTGCTGACATCCTGTGTCCAGGCAGTGCAGGAGCCTCTGGGAGTGCTGGTGGATGGGCAGGATCCTGGGAATAGGGGGAGGACAGGGAGGAGGGAAGAGCTGGCAGAAGGTCAGTTCTCTTTGGAGCTGGTGACTCTGTCTCATTGCCGGTTTTATGCCAGAGGTTCACACACATGTTTTACAGAACATCCCAAGCTGAGTCAGCCTCGGAGCATGAGTCCATGGGGAACGTCAGCTTCCATGGATTGAGGACCTCGTTGTCCAAGTGCTGTCCTAAATATTCTCTCCCACTGCTGTAACAACCTCTTGCTTGTGCCATCCTGGGAGGTTTCTGAGTGTTTCTGGGTGTGAACTGGCTCATCCAATGGAATTGCAGAACTATGGAATATCCTGAGCTGGAAAGGACCCACAAGGATCTTTGAGTCCAACTCCTGGCCCTGCACAGACACCCCAAAAATTCCACTAATTACAAAATCCCACCTCCTGAGAGCATTGTCCAAATGTTCCTGGAGCTCTGGTAGCCTCAGGGCCATAACCATACCCTGGGGAGCCTGGGCAGTGTTCAACCATTCCCTAGGGAAGAGCCTTTTCCTGATTTCCAACCTAAACCTCCCCTGACACAGCTGCAGCCATTCTCTGGGTCCTGTCCCTGGTCCCCAGAGCAGAGATCGGAGCTGTCCCTCAGGATGAAGCTGAAGCCCCCAATGAGTCTCCCCTCAGACTCCTCCAGCCAGACAAATCAATCCTCAGCTGCTTCTTGTGTGGCCCCTCCAGACCCTTCCTCATCCTCACAGCCCTCCTTTGGGTGCTCCATGATTCTCCAGGATGCTCCTGGCACCCCCAGGAACCCAGCAGGGGCCCAAGTGCACTAGACACCACCATCTAGTGGGAGGAAAAGGTTGTGCTGTGCTAGTATGGAGCTGGTCTTTGCCCCCAGTTCTCCCAGTCTGACTGGTGGAATTTTTTACACCTTTGCTTTGCAGATGCAACCAGAACAAGACGTTCCCTCCTGATTTACTTTGGCAAAAAGCCGTGAAATTAGTCATGGCTGTATTGTAGCACCATCAAAATTGTGGGGCTCATTTCTGGGCCTCTTTCCAAAATTCCTGTTAATTAGAAGAGCACTGGTGAGCCGTGATTGCCCTGGTACACAGGCTACAACCAACCCTCCCTGTCCTGGGAGGGAGCTGCAGAAGGGTGACTGCTCTGACACAGATACACTGAGTTTCACCAGCACTGCTTTGGGAAGCAGCTGTGTTCTCTTGCTTCCCACCAGGTGGGAGAAGCAGAGAACACCTGGTATGCTTCAAATTTGGGGACCTTTGGCTGTCAAATCAGGCATAAATATTTTGTCTCCTACAGCAATTTGTGTGGGATAGGATAGAGCTGGGAGAGGGAGGCAGAGCTGATAGGGTGGCATCAGGTGGCCTCAAGTACCTTTTGGGGACTCGGGGTCACTAGGGGTCAAGTGGGCTGGGGGTCAGAATAGAGAGTGATCCAATGGATGAATCTTTTGTGACATCCAGGGCTGTGAAAACCCAAATTCAGAAGTTTGGCTTAGAAAAGTAGAAGAAAATTAAATGGAACCATCCACAACCTTTTGCAATTTATTCTGGGAGGACAACCTGGACCCAGCCATGAACCTGTTGGCTCTGGCCATAGGAAGGAAATAAATACTCTGTGTGAACCCTTTCTTTGCTTGAAAAGCTCCAAATTTTCAAGGCATGTGCTCTGAGAACCCTGCTCAGGAACCCTGGGTTACCGCAGGAGTACCAGAGGGGGATTCAGCAGAGCCCAAGGAGAGACAAACTGGAGGCACAAAATGAAGCTGAATCAGAGCAGCTCCAGGCCAAATGTCCTCCCCTGGGCTCCAATCCTGCTCTTCCAGCTGGGAATTCCATGGATGCTGCCTATGTTTAAATGAAACATCCAAACTTCAGTTGCTGTCCTGTGTGGGTGTAATTGATAGCGCTGTCAAGAACCCCTAATTAAGCTGCTCGTCTTTCCAGCTGCTTCATCCTATCAATTATCTCCCTTGCTGGGCTGAGGGCAAAGTGTTCCAGAACAGAACATTTGCAAATAATGAGGTACAGGGAAACCTTTGGCATCAGCTGCTCTTAGAAACAGAATTCCAGCAAGATTCTTTTTAACCAGATTAGCTTTTTATCAGCTTTCTTGTGAAAAGCATTTTGATGAACCCAGGAACTGAAAAAATAATTTAAAAATTAAAAAATCCCTGAAAAACCAAGGCAAGAAATTAACAGGGGAAATATATCTTGGCAATTTGAAATGCTTAAATGTTTAATGGCCATAAAAACACTGAGGTTTGAGCCTTTTGAAAAAGTTCAGGATTGATCTGGTGGAGTAGTAGAGGAGAATTATTTCTTCTCAGTAATCTGAAACGAAACTTTCACCATGTTTTGTTTTGAAAGAGACTTTGGCAGGAAGCCATGAGCAGAGAGATTGAATCTTGGCTCCACCTCTCGGGCTCTCAGCAACTCTGTGAAACTTCTCAGCCTTTTCTTCACCTGTCAAGACACTCTAATAAATCTCTTTTTATGTGCCTTGAGCTATCCCAAGGGTTTTAATTACAAAGTCCCATGTAAAGGATAGTGACAAGGAGTAGCAGATGGATTAATAAGGAATTTTTCAGGATACAGGTTGCTTTATGCTCTGCCCACCACAGCCAGTTTACCACTGTTCTCAATTAAATTATTAACCAGTGTCCTTGGGATAGAACCTCCTTGTTTAAAAGCTTTTTATTTTCTTCTCCATGTGAGATTTGTTTTCCAGGTGTTGTACACAATCAAAGCCAAAGACTTAACAAGAATCACAGAACCATGGATTGGGTTGGAAGGGAACTTAAAACTTATCCAGTTCTACCTCTGCCATGGGTAGGAACACCTTTCACTTCCAGGGTGCTCCTAGCCCCATCCAACCTGACTTTGGACACTTACAGGAATCAGGCAGCCACAGGTCCTCTGGGAAAACCATTGCAGGGCCTCATCGCCCTCACAGGGAGGAATTCCTGCCAAATATCCCATCCATCGCAGCCCTCTGGCAGTGGGAAGCCATTGCCTATATCCTGTCCCTCCATTCCTTGTCCCCAGTCCCTCTCCAGCTCTCCTGGAGTACCTTTGGGCCCTGGAAGGGACTCCAGGGTCTCCCTGGATCTTTCTGTTCTCCAAGCTAACACCATTAACTCTCCCACCTTGTCTTCATGGCAGAGGAAACTGTCCTTGGAAGAAAGAAACACTCCCCAGGCCATTTCCTAGCCTGTATTTACTGTAAGGAAGCAGAACAAACTAACCCAATAAAAGAATTCAAGCTGACTGCATGATTTACACTTAGAGAAATTCCACTGGATTTCACAAACATTCACTTGTATTGCATATTGAAACCTCCTAATTTCTACCAGGTACTACAAACCCCAGGAAAGGCCCAAATTATTCCTTTTCATCAACTAAGCTCTACTCCTGATATATGTGTAAAGGAGGAGTGCAGACGTCCCAGAGCAAAGGGGTCCTTCTGGATTGTATCCTCTCCTCCATGGTGTCTCCCAGCACGAGCCAGCAGCTGTCAGCTGGGTGAGCTTTCCATGGGAGAAGATTCTTCTCACCATCCTCTGCTCCTAGTGGGTTGACTCTTGGCTGAAGCAGCACTTCGGCCTCCAGGCATTGTTTGGGAGAGGCTATGGAACCTGGAGCCATGGCCAGATTCTCCAAAACACAAAGGGATGGAAATGTGTTTGTTCTGGGCTCTAGAGAGGTCAGGGGTGCTGGGGCACCGATGGGTTGGTGGGCAAATGTGGAGGTGCTCACCTTGTGCAGGTCAACAGGGACCTCCTGCAGACCCTGGATGTGAAAGTGAACCCTTAAATCCAGTGGATCTGAAAGCAGGAGGCAGCAGCTGAAGAGCCTCCACAACCAATTTGCCTCTTTGATTGACAAGGTGAGAGTTGAGAGAAGACTTTGGTATTCCAGACTTCAATATCTCTTCTTCTCCAGTGCAGTTCATGAGCCTTGAGCTGGTTTTAGTATGTGTGACCCTGGTGCCATGAACGTAGGTCAAGCACATTATGTTTTTTTAATCTGATTTATACTTGTAAATAATTTGATGAACTGCATCTGGTTTTATTATTAATAGTGGGAGGGGGCTGTTCCTCCAAAGTGTCCAGCGGAGGTTTGGCACTGTTGGCTTCTTTCTGCAGCCAGATTTTTTCCATGGTCTCCTATCCATAAATGAGGGTTTCCACTTTCAGCCCATTGATGCAGATTTATTTAAAAGTTTGGTGTTTCTGTAGCTATCGCAAGGGCTATGCTGTCCAGGGCTTCCTTGGAGAAGGGATGAGCAGCAGGTTCACTTTTCTCCAGGATTCATGGAATCATGGAACTACAGAATATGCTAAGCTGGAAGGCTCAACCCACCAGGATCATGGAGTCCAGCTCCTGCCCCCATGCAGGCCACTTCAACAATCCCACCATGTATAACTTGGCTTGGGTTGGACCCCAAGGATCATCCAGTTCCAACCCCTTTCCATGGCAGCGACACCTCTCATTTGATTGTAGGCTTAGGAAGGTCATATTGACCCCTTTTGCTCTTATCTGGTTCAACGAGCCTGGGGACTGCTGACCCAAAAGAGCAGATTCCTTGTGTCCCCACACTCCTGTGGTCCCAGCAGGAGTCATCCCAGCACGCACCTGAACAGGTGGCTTTGCTCTCTAAGTGCAGGTGCGACTTCCAGAGCAGCAGAGCAGGGCATTGGCTACCCAATGGGATTCCTGTGGAAGCAGGTGCTGTCAGCCCAGAGGGACATCAAAGATGTCTTGGGCATCTTTGCCTGCTGCTGCTGGCAGTGGCTGGACTCACTGCAGCAGGAACAGGACCAGGTGGAGCCTGAGCTGAGCCACTCGAGAAGTTTGTTCTGGAGTTCAGGTGCCAGTGAGTGAGGGGAAACTACCCTCGGGGCAGGAGCTCCAACAGCTGCACTAAAGGTACTCTTGGCTTAGGCCATATCTGAAGGCTGTGATTCAAAGGGCTAAGACTTAAGGAGCTGAGATCCAAAAGGGTGATGTGCAAAAATCTGGGATCCAAAAGGCTGAGATCCAAAAGATCACACACAAAAACCTGAGATCCAAAAATCTGACACCTGAAATGTTGAGATCCAAGAGCCTGACATCCAAAAGTTTGAGATTCAAAAGCTGACATCCAAAAGGTTGAGATCCAAATGGATGAGATCCAAAGCACTCTGTCCCCTAAATATCCACTCAAACAAGGTCTCCATTCTTGGAATGACCCCTTCACTGGTCTCTTCTTTTCCCCACCAGATATAAGTAGGAAGTGAACAGATGCACCACTGCTGAGAGTGACTTATGTTGATGAAGAATGTAAGGAATTGGGATGAATGGAAGGTTTGGGTGCAGAGATCCAAGGGGTTTCCTCTGATCCACTCCTTGCAAGGCAAGGGGCAGGTCTAGAGACTCTTTGAAGACCTTGGACAGGCGTGGGGTGTGGAAAAACACACCACTGAGAGAATACTACATTCTAAACTGGTGGTTTTTTGCCCCTTGTGCTTGAATTCTGAAGGTTTTTCAGCAAGAACTCTTCAATACTGGATATTTTCTTGGGAATCCCAGCTGTTGCTGGTTAGGAGATAACTGAGTTTCTCCAACAACATTTCTTACTCCAAAAATATAATGGAATCACCTTAGATCGTTGTATAGGCATAATTTTGATTCCTAAATGTCTGGAAACTCGTTTAGGATGTGGAGTGTGTCCATCTGACCAAGGCAGAGCTGGAAGCAAAGGTGGAAACCCTAAAGCAGGAGATGGAGTTCCTGAAATGTATTTCTGCTCAGGTAGGGATGCTCCTGTTTAAACCGTTCCTCATGGCAGCTCTTCCTCCCATCCATTCATTGTCTAGATGAATGTGGGCTGGATTAACCAATCAGGCTCTTTTTGGGAATCCCAGATCAGGAAGATTTTGAGATCTGAAAAAAATAAACCAAACCCAGTTTCAACTCCTGGGCTGTGGCTCAGGTCAGATTCTCCATGGTGATGTTACTTCTACTGGGATGTGAGATAAGAAATCCGAGGACAGGGATGCTCTGGTGACTTATGGCTGCTTAGCATGGCTTTTAGGAAAAGGTGAGCTGGAGAGAAGTCCTTGTGATGCCTCTGACATTGTGAAAATGGACAACAGCTGAGCTCTGGATATGGGGGCATCCTTGGGGGCAGTCATCAGGGGTATCCTCAGGGGCCTGGAGCACTGGTGTGAGGGTATAGCTTGGAAAAGCAAATCCCAATTGGATTTGCATTGTACTGAGCCAGGGTAGGTCTGGTGACAGCTTCTTAAGCCTCTCACTGTCAGAAATAACAGTGCAAAAGTGGTGGGATTTGGTTCCTGTCTTCAATAAGATCTAATTTTCCCTTCTGATAATCTCTGAGTCTCAAAGCTGGGAGAACACTCCAGGAAGAGAGGTGATGGCATGTGCTGGGAATGGGGAGTTGTAGGAGAATTTGCTGTTTTCTTCTAGCACTCTCAAGATCCACAATTTTTTTTTCTAAACTGAGTTTAATTCTCTATGGAAAGAGACTAAGGCTCCCGTGTAAGCCACTAGTATCAACTCCCAGCTCTCTCCTTCCTTACTAACACTTCCAAGAGCGTGAGGAGGAAAAGTGTAGGCACTTCAAGAAGCTGAAGTCCCAGCAGCAAAAGATGAAGAGCTGAGTTTTGTGATTCAGAGGAGGCAATGTGACCTGGAAAACATGAAGGAACAGGTGGGATGGATAGGATTTACTGTCTGGATCCTATGTGTCACATCCCAAGTTGCATTTTCTACACCTTTGTGGCATCTCTAAAAAATGGGGACAAATTTTTTAGCAGGGCCTGTGGCAATAGGACAAGGGGTGATAGTTTTAAATGGAAGGAGGATGGATTTAGATTAGATTTGAGGAAGAAATTCTTCCCTGTGAGGGTGATGAGGTCTTGGAATGGATTTCCCAGAGCAGCTGTGCCTGTCCCACCCCTGGAAGTGCCCAAGGCCAGGTTGGATGGGGCTTGGAGCAGCCTGGGATAGTGGGAGGTGCCCCTGCCCATGGCAGGGGTGGGACTGGATGAGCTTTACTGCCCTTTCCCATCCAAACAATTCCACGATTCCACAATTTCTTTCATCTTTATCAAAGTGAGTTGCCTCACACTGGTTCAATTGGTCTAGGAAAGCTCTTCCCAGAGCTGAGCAGGGAAGAAGGATTATCTCCCATCTCATTTTCTGTTGGATCCTTTTGATTATTGCAAAGAATTAATTGCACCAAATTAGATCATGGGATTAGCTACAGCTCTCAGAAAATTGCTGAAATTGCTTCAGCAGGAATTCTGGCTTCTCACATGGGTTTAAAGCATCCAACAAATGGGCAGAATTATGACTCACCAGTAATTCAGCACCTGTAGAAACTGGTATAATTTCCAGACCATCTAATTCATTATATAGTTTGTAACGGGAAGCAATGGGAAACCTTAATTATTAGTTCTGGTTAGGGCAGAGTGTTGGTATCCTCCAAACAAAACTCAAACCCAGTCTGGCAGCATAGGGACATGTTCAGACTTCCTGGAATAATTTGTAATTGATTATTGACTTTGGAAACATTTGGCTTTCCTTTAAAATAGTCCCAATCCTCCCCCTGTGCCCCCCCCCCCCCCCAGTTTAAGACTCTCAAAATAAGTAGGATTTTTTTCTTTTAGAGCTGGGAATGATGAAAAAGAAGACACAAAAAGGCAGGATGTCTCATGTCCCCCCAGAAGGTGTTGTCTTTGCAAACATCACCTGGTGACATTGAGCAGTGTGGGGGTCATGCTCTCAGAGATGCCTGGGGAAGGCACAGTGAGCTGCAAGATAAGCTCCAGAAGGCCAAGGATGATCTGGCATGGATGCTGCAGGAATGGCAGGATGGCCCTGGATATTGAGATTACAACCTATAAGACTGCTGGAGGGTGAAGAGGGCAGGTGGGTTCCACCACAGCCATGTGTAGGCAGTGCTCAGACCTTGGGGCTCCTCCACAGCCCCAGGAGGGTGAAAAGTGCTAGAAATGCTTGCTGCACCATGGATAACCTTGTGACCTCCTTCTCCTTTGGGATCTGCCTTGGGAGCCCTGTTGGAGTATGTAAGTAAGATAAAGGTTTTCAAATTTCTGTACAAAATTAAACCATCTCTCCGTGGCTTGGAGGGGGAGGAGAAGGAGGAGGAGGAGGAGGAGGAAGTCTGCGTCCTCTACATGAGTGACTCCCGTTATGTTTTCCCACAACAGTGATTTCCATTGCCTCTAGAACTGACCTGGGATGTGGGTCTGGACAGCCGAGAAGATTAAAGTCCTCCTACAATGCTGCATCCTGACCCCACGACATTGGTGCCTCTCATGGAGGATTCACCTCCAGAAGCGTGGCTGGCTCTGAAATGGGAAAATTTTCCCCTGGTGCTCCTGTCTGCATCCCCAGGAGAGAGGAATTTAGGTCTAGAGGGGCTCAGCCTTTCCAGACATTGGGGCATTTGGGAGGTGTGGGAAGAACTGCAGGGCTGCCAAGAGCTGCAGGGCTGTTAAGATCATAGGCAGCTCTGCTCAGCCATGAGGGATGTGTGGACCAGGAGTGAGGATTTTAATTGGACTTCCTTGTCCCAGGAACAGCCAGATCTTAACTTCAGCTGTGGAAACTGTAACAAGCAGGATTTAAGGGCTAAAGTAGAAAAATGAAAGTCCTGCTCCACTTTTAGTGCTAAAAGTAACCTCAACTCCACCTCAACACAAGGGGGAGGCAGATTGGGTGTGCGAACACTGGAGCATCAGGAAACCACATCAGAAAAGCTTGTCCACTGGGATCACATCAAAAAGGGACACTTGGAACATTAAAAACCCAAACATCCTTTTGATTTCCACTTTTTCTTTAAAGGGTTGTTGGTTGTGTTGGGGCACTTATCCTCTTATCACTCAGTTCCTGTTTCCTTTTTATTTTTCCTCACTAAACCTTTGCTATTATTGTGCCAAACAGTGAGATATAACCCAGAATCTTTTCCCTAAAGTGTTCTGGGAAGTGTTTTTGGAAAAGGATCTCATCAAAGTCTCTCTGATGCATCTTTAGGAGACTTAGTGGAGTTTTGTGGTGGGACACATGGAGTCACGGAGAAGAAGGAAGGATTTCAGTGATGTCCTGGGAATGACTGGTCATCCATGTGGAGGCAGGGAAGCCATAAAGAAAATCTTAATTCAGAATTCCACACGCTGGAGTCAGCGAAGATTAGTTACTCCATTTGTGCTCCTTAGATACACATAAATTACACCACCCTCTTTTCTCCTGGGTGGCTTTAAACCTTTTGCTTCTTTTCCAGTAAAATTAATGGAGGCCCAACATGTTACCATTTGCTTTTAGATGTTTACCAAAAGTACAGAAATGACCATTCCTCAATTGCACAAGACATATCTAATGATAGAAGTCTTAATTATACAGAGGAGGCAGAGCAGTCTGGAGAGAGTCATGGAATCATGGAATGGTTTGGGATGGGAGGAACCTTAAAGGCCATCCAGTTCCACACCCTGCCATGGGGAGGGACAATTTCCACTAGACCAGGTGGCTCCAAGCCCCTTCCAGCCTGGCCTTGAAGACTTCCAGGGCTGGGACAATATGGATCCAATAATGTAGATCCAGTCTCTGGCTGGTGTAAATTTAAGGTCTTTTAAGATCATTTGCACCAAATTTGACTCCTACCTGGATTCAATGTGTGTTCGAAAATTCAGAATGAAATAATCTCAGCCTTTGTGTTTTTATGCTCTGTCTGTTGCAGACATGAGATGGCAAAATGCATTTTTTTACAGCTCTTCAAAATCTTCTGGAAGAGGTTATTATGGGGAAAAAAAGCCCTGTAATGTGCTTGGTAGGTTTTTCAACAAAGTTTTCGAGGTCCTATGAATATGATTCAGGCTTTCAAAAAGATCAAATGGGGATCTTTTTGCTTCATTGTACAGTTGAGCAGATTAAAAAAAACCAGAAATAAGTAACATAAATCAACATAAAATTAATAATAAAAAGAAGTATTAAAGTGTTTTGTGGTTAAACTGATGAAAGAGCATAACAAAGAAATGAACCTGAGGTTGGGCAGATACATTTTACCAAAGGCAAAATCCAGAATAAAGGTCTTTCCTCACCAAAATTATTTGGATTCAGAACTGGAAGAGCTTCCTCTCCCCCCACACTCTCATGTGATAAGAAGTTATTTCCCAATCAAATATGAGAAGCACAAAATACATCAGGCTCAATCGTTAATGAAGGAAACCACAAGAAAGATTTGACAAGAAAAGAGCAATCAAACAGGTATAAATATTCATTAGGAGGGCTCTGATCACCAAAGGTTTCCCATTGCAAACAGATCATCCTCTCACTTTTTATGCAAGAGGAGAATAAATCAGGGCAATGACATGGAATTAGGGTTATTTCTTTGCCTCCAAACTCCCCTATTACAATTTCAAGATGTGATAAGCTGATTCAGCAAGTGTTGAACTTAAACCTGGCCTCTGAACATCAGACATTCTGCAGCACCAAAGCTGCACCAATCCAATCCAATCCAATCCAATCCAATCCAATCCAATCCAATCC
>QUSF01000204.1:53136-136348 GCA_003676055.1 Chloebia gouldiae | reverse complement strand
CCAATCCAATCCAATCCAATCCAATCCAATCCAATCCAATCCAATCCTATCCTTATTGGGCATTGGACTTTTGGCATAGGAAGAGCTTTTCTCCTGGCTGAATACACTTCCCACTTTCCACAGGCAGTTCCTTCCCTGGGATGGCTCAGGGTATCTCTTTAGCTGGAAAACCGCTTCAGCTGGAAGGGATCAGTGATCTTGTGGATTTACAAGGACATTTCTGAAACCTTTTAACAACTGAGGTATTTTCTCACCTTTTCTACCATTTTTGCTGTGCCAGGCAGTAGGACACCATCCTTATCCAGGATTCCCATACATCTCACATTCATTTCCTCCTGTGTGAGGAAGAAAACTACAGGAGGAAGATCACAACAGGAGGAAGATCAAATCAAGCCTTTGCTTTGCTGGGAGACTCCAATTGCAGGATCGGGCAATGTGGCACTGTGAGCCGAGTGGATCCAGGGGCGTGGGAGGTTTGGGCTCTCATTAGGACTTCAAAGGTGCTGAAGAAATTTAGAGCCCAAAGGGTGGGACTCATTTCACCTCCCTCAACCTCCCCAAGCAGGCGCCGGGGCCGGTGTCTGGGTGTCTAGACGGCCTTTGGTCTCCAGGAAGAACAGAGGGAAGGAGCTGCAGAGGTGGATTCCTCCCACCTGCCTCCACTGCCTATTTTGGGAGTTGATGAATCACTGTCTGGAGATGCCAGATCTCTTTCCATGAGCCAGAGAGGGAGTCTCAAAGAGGAAATTAGTATCCGTGGTCAGGTTAATGGCTGAAGGAGGGAGGAAAGTGCACCAAGGCCCAGTGTTTGATGAATTTTGTGAGGAATATCCCTTGAAAATCCCAGCTTTGACTTCTCACCTGGATTGTTAATGAGAGGCAAAAACATATGACCAGACTGAATTGCCTTGGATAACTTTGGCTTCAGGATACAAGAGGCTGCACTAATCAAATCAATCCTCCAACATGTTATTAATAACTTGGACAAGAATCTGCCCAGTCCAAGAAACTGTAAAAGTCCATGTTCCAACCCAATCTTACATGTATCAAACGGCTGTGGCATAGGCAGATTCCTGCCATTGTCCAACCAGACTGTGAGGAGCTCTCAATGGCTAAGGATAATAACAGAGCCCTTTGAGACTATCACATAAAACACCTTCTGAGAGCTCATCCAGATTCATCTCCAGAGGCAACAAACAAATTAGTGAATGCCACTGCTCCTCTAATGAATTCCTTTTTCAGCAGCACATTCAGGGAGTGAAATGCTGACAAAGGAAGCGATTGCAAGTTGTCAAAATGACTTATCCAATCCCTCATCAAAATATTTTCCTTTTTGATTTCCTCACTTCATCCTGCCTTTTTTTTTTTTTAACTTTTGAGTCAAAAGCTGCAGGTTTTTCTACTGAGTACTCTCTCCTTTCCCACGTCCATATTCACGGAAACAAATTGGTTATTCTTGAGGTCTTATGCACCACTTATTGTTCCTTGGAAATACCTAAAAGACATTAAATGAAGCTGTTGTCCCACTGGGATCCAGAAGAAGCAACAGGAATTTGGCTAATACACAAATTTTACCCAATGCTGAGCAACTTTACCCAAAATCTCTTCCCTCTCAGGAGCCCAGTGGCTCTCACGAGTTTGGGAACTGGGGCTGCTGCAGCACAGCTGTTTCGCAGATGTTTAATTGCAGCCTATGCTGCATTCCAAGTGTCTCCCACACATCCGACTGGGATAATGGGGTGCAGAGCAGGAATGGGGCACATCTTCAGTCTGATGATGAGGCTGGTTTCCTCCACAGGGTTCCGAACAAATGCTCTTCTTTGGAGTCAAATCTGCATTTTGCTTCTGATAAATCTGTTTAGAACTTCAAGGACTGTGGAAGTTCCAAACTGCAGCTTTTGAAGCCTCTCATATTTGTTTAATCTGATATTTCCAGCTGTACTGGCAGCCCAGTTTACACTGTAAGCCTGAACTACTACAAACAAAGGTGTAATCTGAATGTTGTAAATATCTGGAATTATCCCTTTTGGATAGAGCAAAAGTAGCAGTTTACACAAGTAATTTATTCCACCAGCCCCTCAAACTCACAGAAGTTGTAATTACAGGTTCAATTAATGGCTTTGGGGATCCTGGAGCTGCAGTCACATCCTGCGGTTTCCATGTGCATCTTCTTTTCAACCACTTGATATGAGAAAGTTGTGTGTTTGGAGGAGGTTTGGCATAATTTTTGTCATCCTGACTCTTGGAAAATGTTATTTAGAGAAGGTAAATGAGGGAATACAGAACCTGGGTGTCTCCAGCTCCCATCCCATTGTATAATATGGAGATTCCTCCAAGCATTGCTCCTTTCGAAAGGAAGGACTGAGGGTGTTCACTTGTTTGAACTATGTCCATTTTTTCTCACAAACACTTCTTCCCTGAAGAGCTGAAAGAGCTCTTTTGTTTTGATTTTCCAACTGCCAGTTTGGAGAAGGCCTGGAGAGGTTTCCTGCCTCACCTCCTTGGGCTGGTGATTAGGAGAGAGAGGGATTCATCCCCCTGGTGTGAGTCAGAGCCTTCCCGGGTGTCCAGCCTAATCCACTCATTAAGACTTCCTCTGTTGGTGCAGAAAGCCCAGCCCCTGCGGAGAGCAAATTACCCCCATTCCCCTGAGCGTGGCCCCGGGGACTCGTTGCCTCGGAGCTGTCTCCCCAGGTCTCAAGGACATGTCTGGCAAAGTCACCCAAATTCAGCCATCACTTGGTGAATGGGGCGGATCTCACCAAGCTGGAACAGACTGCTGTTCCTTTTTTTGTTCCCCAAAGAGACTTCCAGGAGGCAAGTCTGAAAGGGCTCTGACACCCAGCCTTGCAAGAAGCTCCAGAATAGTGAAAGGCAAAGAATTAACTGCCACAAATAAGAACTAACAGCGTAATTCTAGAAAAAATGGTCACTGATGGCACAGAACATACATAGGTGGGCAAACAGAAATATGTCACAGATCCTGGATGAAACCTGGTCTACTTCACTGGTGTTTCAGGGAAGGTCATCGTGAAATGCTGTAGATTCCTAGGCTTCTGCACATTCCCAGAATTCCCAGAATTCTGTGATTCTGTGCATGTAACTGGGAAATATTTTAAGTCCTTGCATACAAATCCAGACCTTAAGCTCTGTGAATATACGGGTGTTTCAGACAGAGAAACGATCCATTATGACATAATTTCCACAGCATTTGTTGTTCTACAGATGACTTTCTTCTTTTATTTTTTCCTTTGAGTTACTTTTCCGCACCCAAAATTGTGAAATTACCCCCACAAAGTGCAAATCCGCAAAACATCCCATCACACACAGCCCTATGAGACACAAAACCCCAAACAACACACTGCAAACAAATCACAAAGAGTTCCTTCAAAAATGTTCCTAAACTATAATTAGCACTAAGTTAGGGGAGCACTTCAAACCGTAATGTATTCGAAGGCAACTTGCAAACAGAGCACTTTTAGATTCCTTTTTATTTCCTCAGTAGTTACTATTTGCTGGGCTAGTTTGCATTTTGAGGAGCATTTATTGCTGCCAGGCAAACCAAACCCAAAGTACTTAAATTATCGTCCTGATCCTATCAAGGCCAGCTTCCCAAAATATATATAAGGGACAGCATCCCCACGTCTCTCCAGTGGGATCCCTGTTCCTATCCTGCACCAGAGCAGCCCCATAACTTTGTTATTCCACCTTCAAATAAGCCACAATGAGCAGGCAGGCACCGACAGTGAGATCTGTCCTGGGACGAAGAGGCTTCAGTTCAGCCTCGGAGATCTGCGGTCGCAGCTATGCCGCATCCGCCAGCCAGCCTGTGCGGTGCGGCGCCTACAGCAGCAGGAGTGTTTGCAACCTGGGCGGGAGCAGGAGGATCTCCTATGTCAACGGGGGCTGCTCCACCGGCTGCTTTGGGGAGATGGGGTTTGGAGGCATGGGCTATGGGAATGCTGGAGGAGGAAGGATTGGCCTGTGTGGCCCCCGGGGATACAGCATCGTGCGGGGGTACCCCGAGCGCAAGGCTGACGGCATCCAAGGGATCTGCATCGACGAGCGGCTGCTGAAGCCCCTCTGCGTCGGGGTGGACCCGCTGGAACATGAGATACGCTGCCAGGAAAAGGAGCAGATCAAGACCCTCAACACGCAGTTTGCCTGTTTCATCGACAAGGTGAGTCCAGACCTGCTCCAGAATTGCTGTTCCTTGGGGAAAACAAAACCCGACCAAACCCATTTGTGCCACCTCCTTCAAAGCCCCAGTCCAGTTCTGCCATGAATCACTGAGCTGGGTCCACTCAGGGCTCCAACTTTCCACTGAGCATTTTAAGATAATTCTAACAATTTTTGATAACTAATAATAATTTTAAGAGCTTGTTGTTCCAGACTGAGATTTTTTTTAATGGGGCTCATTTCAGCCCTGTCCCTGTTCTGGCATTCCATGACCTTTGAATCATGGCCGTGGTTGCACTGGACTTTCTCACAGTTGTTTCCTCTTGGACAGTCTCAGTTCAAATTGGATTTCTTGCTGCAGCTTAGGTGGAAGTTACAACCCTGACAGGTTCATCTTTCTGTCCTGTGTTAAATAATTCCAGTTATTCCCTCCTCTCTTTGACTTTAAATATAGCGACAGTTCCAAAGTCTTTCCTGAAGGCAAAGGTGGTTAATCTTGATCCAGATATATGAAGGTTAGAGATGAAATCTGATCTGTCACCCAAGGATCCCTTTGTAGAAAAAACAGAGACAAAGCAGTTTATATGGGGACTTGATTTTATCCTAAAATACATCAGAGGCACCATCTGCAGTTTTGTTCCTAATACTTGTTAAGAAATGCAGATTTAGACACCAGGTTCCTGGATTTCTAAATTATGTAGACATCGGACTCTTTGATTTCTAAATAATGTAGACATGACATTTAGATTTCTAAATAATTTACATGTCTGAATTCTAGATTTTGAAATAATTCAGACTCGTGCCATAAAGTCTTCTTAATAAGGGCATATAACTTTCAGATCATGGTGCTGTACCATCTCTCACTTCCTGAAAATCCCATTCCTGCACCTGTGGTTAAGCACAGAGAGTTAAACAGGCATTGAGTCCCTGCCTTCACCTCTTTACTTGAAGAATTGCTATCTTTTGCCTTCAGGTCCGATTCCTGGAACAGCAGAACAAAGTGCTGGAGACCAAGTGGGGCCTCCTGCAGCAATATGTGCTTCCAAAAAAAGGGAAAAACCTGGAACTGTACTTTGAGAATTACATCTGTGACCTGCGGAAGCGCCTGGACTGTTTGCTGTGTGAAAAGCAGAAATTGGGCAGTGAAGAATGTGCTACAAGCCAGCTGGTGGAGGAGTTCAAGTGCAAGTAAGGACCTTCTGGGCTCCTCTAGCTGGTGGCGTTTTGCTTTTCTGGTTCATCTCGGGCAACTTCTCCGAGACTTGTGGCATGTCCCCTCTGGGAGTGCCACATTCTTCTGTCTCACTGGCAAGCTCTTTGCATTGGTAATAATGTTGCTCATGAAGAAGATTCTGATCTTGGGATGGTTTAATGTCTGTCTCCAGACACTGATCTAGTAGTGCCCCCTGGCAGTCCCAGCAAGAAAGAGTTGTCATTTTTACCTGGTAGTTATTGTTGTTTATACCTGAAGTTATTAGCATTTGTACCTGATGGTTGATGTCTGAGTGTCTGAGCATTTTTCGTTCCTCAGCCCTTTTTCCCTCCTTTTCCAACAGGTATGAAGAGGAAATCAACAGGCGCACAACTGTGGAGAATGAATTTGTGGCTCTCAAAAAGGTGAGAAGCTCAAACTACATGAATCATTATAACTGTAGTAGGGTTTTTTTGGGGAAAAACTTGGCCGAAATAGTTAATTATTAACAAAAACACAGAAAAGTGTTATGATGAGTTGGAGGGAGACTTAGAAAGAGGCACAGGGTTGGGAAAAGAGCCAAGTAGAAAGTAAAAATAATGTCTCCTCAAAGTTTACATCATCAGCACTACAGCACTAGTTTTTTTGCCTCAAAAACATTCCTGACATGTGGGAGGGGGACAGAAGAGGACAGGTCACACCAGAACACCAGGTTATTTCTGTCTGTCTCTCCACATCCTTTATTCTTGGACATCAGAAACGCAGGAATCATTTGAAGAATATTAAAAATTCGTGTTTAAATACTCATTAGTCAGTTGTGGGTTTGTAGCTGCGTCCTATGTGATAAATCAACTAATTCCTGTAAGTCATGTTGGAATGGTTTCGTTTTCCTTCAGGAGGCACCAGTATATCCTGACTCACCCTCTTACACCTTTTTTTCTCTTGAAATCTTGTTCAGACACATTTCTGTCTTGTTGTTGTTGCCTCTGTGTGTTTCTCCAACATTTGCAGCCAGGTTTGGGCTGGAATGTGTGTGTCTTTCTACTTGCAGGATGCAGACTGCATCTTCTTGAACAAGGAAGAGCTGGAGGTGAAGGTGGATCTGTTAAGGAGGCAGCTGGAGCTTCTGAAATGTGTGTTTGAGGAGGTGAGTTCCTCTGGTACATCCTGGGACTTTGGTGGTCCTGTCTTATCCTTCAGGTGCTCCAAATTTCTACTTCTTGAAACTCCTCTGGCATGTGTCTCATACAAAGCCCTGAATAACTACAAGTGTGGAAGTACAAGGCTGATATAAAATTAACATTATTATGCTGGAGATAGGGTGGTTCCCACTTCCTTCATGCAGCTCCAGGTAGGAATTGGTTGTTTCCAAACTCTACCCCGGAGAAAAGATGAGTCCATCTCATTCCTCTGGATTACAGCTGCCTGATTAGAGCTGAAGCAACTCCCAGCTCAGTCCTGTCATTAAATCACTCAGGCAGCAGGAGATGAGAGGATACCAAGGGCTAAGTCACTCCAATTCCTTGCCCTTGATGTGGACAGAATTGCTGCAGGTCAGCACGTAAGTCAGCAGTCACAGGTGGCAACTCATCCTGCTGCAGGATTTTCGGCTAAGCCATCCCAAGGGACATTTCTTGACTTGTTCTCTCCCTCATCCACTCTGTGTCCCAGCCCATCCCTCCCTGCAGAGCCTGAGAGGTGAAAAGAGCTGACAAAGCCCTTCTCACTCCACAGGAAAGGGCCCAGGTCGATCGCCAGCTCTGCGACACCTCAGTCATTGTCAAGATGGACAACAACCGAGACCTGGACATGGAAAGCATCATCAAGAACGTCGAGTGCTGGTACCAGGAGATCGCCCAGAAAAGCAAAGAAGAAGTCGATGCTTTCTACCAGACCAGGGTGAGTAAGAGGCCAGCTGGGTCTGTGTCTGGCAATGTCACAGGCCAGAAGTGATGATTGTCCTATTTCTTGGTTGCAGTTTCAGGAGCTGCAGGATAAGAGAGGGAAATACTGCCATGACCTGCAGAGCAACAAGTGTGAGATTTCAGAGCTGACCCGGATGATCCAGAAGCTGCAGTGTGAGCTGGAGAGTGTCAAGAAGCAGGTAGGAGATGTTTCCAGAGAAGTAGGACAGCTCGGACACAGGGCAAGGTGATACATTGATCTTTAGAAAACTTGACATCTGCTCTAGGCCCTGGCTGGAAAGTGAAAAGTGGATGGAGAGGGATGGGATGCTGGTGGGTTTTCCCTGTTTGCAATTGGAAGAGCAGATTTATCCAAACCCAGAGTGTCCAAAAACTAAGATAAGTTTCTCAGACACCTACACTGTTTCCTCCCCTGACAGGTCTCCTGCCTGCAAACCTCCATTTGTGATGTTGAGCAGCGTGGAGATTGTGCCCTCAAAGATGCTCGGGAAAAGCACGTTGAGCTGCAGAATGCTCTGCAGAAAGCCAAGGATGAGCTGGCCTGCATGCTGCGGGATTATCAGGAACTGCTCAATGTCAAGCTGGCCCTGGACATTGAGATTGCCACCTACAAGACTCTTCTGGAGGGTGAAGAGAGCAGGTTAGCGACACATTTCCCTCCTGTGTATGTGAGGCTCCCAAGTGAATTCTACAGCTCCAAGATCTCTCCAGGCTCATAGAAACTGGACCTGGAGAGGTGCCTGGAGGCCATGAAGGCCACGTGGGTGCCAGCAAAAAAAGTTTCTGTCCTAGGGATAGTGAGGCGTGTTGCAACAAAGGACTAAGTGGTCTGGATTGTGGCTGGAAGTTGTGAGTAACATGTGTTTCTCTTTTCTCCCACAGGATATGTGTGGGGAACCCTGTGAGCGTGTGTAAGTAACTGCAACTTTTCAGCAATGAAGATTTCTTGGTTTAGGACAGATACCTTTGGGAGCAGCATTATCTGTCTGCCCCAGGTCCCTCGGCCTCCCTTTTCCAGTTCTGGAAAGTTTAGCCCCAGAAATCAAAATACCTTTGAATTACAAAAAGCCCAGCTTTTGGAGTGAGGGAAGAAGGTCAAACTCAAGACCCTTTTCTACCCTTGGAGGCAACAGGGAGATGTCCTGGGGACCATGGGATACGTACTGAACCTGCGAGGCTCCAGTAACATGGGAAGGGAGAGGATCCATGAGGGGATGTGTTGGACACGGGGCAGGAGTAGGAAGGAGCAGGGGCTCAGACACATTGGACGAATCTGAGAAAATCAAGTTTGGTTGGTTCTGTCACTCACGAAACAGAGTGCCTTGTGAAAGTCATCATTTTCCTCCCTAACTGCTGACTCCCATGGGCTCTGTTGCAGCTGTGGTCAGCAGTGGCTACAACATCCCTGATGATTGCGGGATGATGGCCAATGGGGCCGTGTGTGGCTACGGCTCCCTGGGCAGGCGGGCCGGGCGACACAGCTCCCAGACCGGCGGATTCAGCTCGCGGAGCGCTGGGATCCACCCCAAGAGAGTCCTCAGCTCCGTGGCCAAGCAGTGCATCCCAGAGATGTTTTGCCAGGCTGGAGGGGTCAACTGCAAAGCCGGAGGCTTCAGCTCCCGCAGCGGGGGATACCCAACCCGCACCGTGGTCAGCACTGGGAGTGGGGGCCTGAATGCCAGGATGGGGCCCTGCCAGGCTGGACAAGTGCTCAGCTTTGGGAACCAGGGCTGTGTCATCCGGCAGCTAGCAGGGCCCCCTGTCGTTGTGTCCAGCAGCCCTGAGGTTGTGGGGTGCAACAATGGTGTGGTGGGTAATTTTGGGGTTGTCAGAGACCCCTGTGTGGTCCCATAGGACAGTGGTACTCAGATGCACCAGCCCCGTGCCGACACGATGCAGGGTGATTCCTCTGCCCATTAGTAGCAACATTTATCACCAAACCCATTCCCACATTTATTAGCCTCAGATTTATCCCCCTGAGCTGTGTTTTCAGAATCCCCAAGCCTAAAGATCCCTCTAGAAACTTCTCCTGCAGGTGCTCAGCACAGTATGATTTCTGAATCCTAACTTTAGGTTATCACAGCTTTAAGTGTTTGTTTGTTGTGCTGCTTCTCCCTCTGTCTTTTCTCATAACAAGTAGAGTAATTAACAATATTCCCTGTTCTAAGAGCCCTCTTTTTTCTTCCAGCTCTTCCCAAAGCATTTCAGAAAAGAGTGAGGTTTAACTGCTTAACTTTCCCAGGAGATGCTGCAAAGAGCAGACTCCCTCTATTTTTATCCTATCTTTTTTTGGTCCAAGAATACCCTGCACTGCAAATTTATGCTTAAATATGAAACAAGGCAATTTTCAAAGCACCTGCTGCTTACTTCACAGCCATCAGCTTTTTTTGTGTGTGGAATTGGCTCGTGGATGAACACATAGTACTTTTGTTTGCTTCTGCATGTTGGGGTGGCTGGCTCAAGGCGTGCTGATTTTTAGAAGAGATTGCCCCCTTTCCTGTTCCATCCCCCCAAAATGCCAAGGGAAGTTATTGGTGCATAAATTGTCCATGTTAACACCTTGTACGATAGAGGTATTCCCACTGACTGCTCAAACTTCCCAGCTTCTCATTGTGTCCTCAATAAACTGCTTTGAAAGGACATCTTTTGTCTCTCAATTTTTCCATAGATGGTATTTAAAGAAACTACAAAATAGGTGAAAAAATACTCTGGGGAGAATAAGAACCAAAGAGACCTTTGGATTCTCTGTGGGCAATTTGAGACATGATGGGGCTCAGGTGTCACTGGGGTTACTGTGTTTTATTTATCTGCTCATACCATATCACATAAGATATTTTATAGACCAATTAACAATTGATGTCAAAGATTTCTAGGAACCTCCAGAATAATCCTAAGCAATACATTGGTAGTGTTTTCCAGCCTGTTGCAACCTTCAAACAATGTATTTGTTTGATCCTTTCAAGTCACAGCAGTTGAATGAAGATTAACTCAGCACTGCCCTTCTAGGCTCATAGGTCTGATGATCAGGGCTGTGGGACCAGAGACGTGTTTCAGACACAAAAACTTGGCTCTAGTGGCTTTGGTGATGACAAAGTGTTATTTGAACTGTGTAACTTAAAGGCGCTGGGATCTCTTAGCCATAATGAGGTCGGATTGACTTTGCCCCATGTTTTGGATTCTCCCATGTTGAGCTCAGCAGGGTTGATGGGGGTTCATTTCATGGAAAAAGGACATTTCCACAGGGTGATTCATCTGGCCAAACACAGGTGCATAATTTAGCATGAAATGCAACAAGCTTGAGGCTGTCTGTGCCAATGGGATCCGTCCTGGCTCTTCAGGCAGCCCCGGGCAGGGGGATTAACCCAAACATGTGTGTCCCATGCCTGGCGCCTGCAAGTGCCCAGGAATCCTCCCTGCCTCTCCCCGCCGGACTTGCAGACGTTATTATCACAGGGAATTTCTTCCTGTCTCCAGTCCAGGAAGAATTACAGGCCATGCTGCCCCAGTAATCTCTCCACTCTCACAGGGCAACATTCTAATTGCAACATGAAAAAAGGGGACAATTAAAGGGTGAGGTGGGGAAGAAGGTCAGCACCTTTGGTGAACAGCAGGGGATGTCATTTCTGTGTTGAGAGCGGAAAATTCTTCATCCAGCTTTGACCAGCTGCGTGTCAGACCCTGGTATAGTGAGGTGGACGCTTGTCCTCCACCTGTGCCCTCTCTCCGAGGAATCCCAGATCAGCAGTTTCATTTTTAGTCGGCTCTAGGTAGATGGGATGGAGCCCACCTCAGTGGGGAATTCTGCATCTGAGCTTGTTTCATTCATCACTTGCAAGTGTAATTTAGAAACAGGAGTCTCTCACATCAGGCAGCTTCCATTAATTGCGTGAACATCATGGATTTGTTGTGTGGTGTCTGGATGTCACTGAGCCTTGGTCATGTGTTCAGGAAACTGCAGCTCCAAATCTGGGCCTTGTGTCTGTGAGGAGGCCTGGCCATCCCTTCACAATCCAAACCTGGCATGATTCGTCTTGGCTTTGTGCTGAGGTCCCTTTCTGTTGGGTTTTGCTGAGAAGATGGTTTCTTGAGGAAGAGGAGGGGGAGGAAGCCCTGCTTCGGAGCTGGCGTTTGGTCCTCACCTGGTTGATCTGATCCATTGTTCTTCCCCCACCTTCTCTGCCTTTATGCTCTGGACAAACAGGAACTGGCTTTGCAAGGCATTCACAGCTTAGAGGAGTGGGGGCCTTGCAAGCCCCAGGATTTCCAGAGCTTTCCCCCCAACCATTAAAGTCAGACACCGAGGCAGCCCCAGGTGAGAGAGGACTCAACCCTGAGCTGTCCCCGTGGGGCCTTGGGCCGAGCTCAGACAGAAGCCTGAAATATTCGGAGCATTACCAAGGGTGACTCTTCCCATTCCTGACTGAGGAAGCAGGAGGTGACTGCCTAATTTCAGAGGAATAATTAACTTTTACTAGCCTGAATAATAGAGAGAAGAAAGGGAGATGATCTTGCCTCACCCAAAACAAGGGCAGCTTCTTTCCTCCTCCTCCTCCTCCTGGAGCCAACTCCCAAATATTCTGAGCTATATTAGCAAACCAAAGAGGGAAATGAAGGCTGCATTTATTTTTATCTCTCTGGCTACAGCTCTTAAAAATTTTATCTCAGGAGCAAAGGAAAAAGGTTAATCTCAAATGGTTTTCAAACCATTCATTAAAACTGTAAAATAAGCTCAAAATTCTCTCCTGGCGAGGCATTGCTACCTGTCTTCCCAATATTTATTTTGTGTTTTCATCTTGGGGATTGTTTTTACTTTATTATTTTTATTTCCTTTTTAGTCTTAAGGAGTATTTTGACTATTTTTCCCTTTGTTTTCAATAGAAACAATTTCAAACACTCATTCTAACTTGTGGAATTTGAATTTCTGTAAATAAAAAATAATCAAAGAAAACATGTTGATACTGGAGCAATGTCTCCATGAAGTTCTTCTAGCAAGAAAAAAAAAATAGAATACCATTCCAGGAATTTTATTCTATTTAATGTCTTGGGTTTGGTTGACTAATTTAATAAAATTAACCCAACCAAAATAATAAAATAATAAAATCATCCCAACCAAACCCAAGACACCAAACCAAAGACTACCATGGCTGACGAGATGAAGAAGAGAATGGGAAGAAGCAAAGCTATCCAGGCTGAGGGCACAGTCCAGGTCTCTTCCATCATCCAGGGGACACATGGACCAGTCAGAGGGTTCCTCCTCCAAAAAACCAAACCTGTGCTGCCAGAAGAGCAGCATGAGGAGAGGGGAGTCTCTCCTCCTGCATCAGACCCCTCCCTACCCTTCCTAAAAGTATCTTCCAGTTCAATCATCCTGAGCAGGGTGGGACAATTCTGCCATAAATTCATCTTTAAAACAGGAGAGATTCATGGCACCAACCCACCCAACCTGAGCTTAATTTATAGACAGAAAAGTGAGGGTTGGGCCTGGCACAGGTTGCTGAGAGAAGCTGTGGATGCCCCATCCCTGGAAGTTCCAAGACCAGTTTGGAAAAGGCTTGGAGCAACCTGCAATGGGATGGGCTTTAAGATCCTTCAGTGGGATTCTTCTTCTCCTACATCATCTCTCTGCGCTGGTTCCACCAGGACCAGAATGTAGGAAGAGGAGGAAGAGGTGGGACTCCAACAGGAACAGAGAGAAAGCAATCTCCCAGAAAATCATCTCCCAGAAAATCATCTCTCAGAAGTTCTGGGCACAGCATGTCCCTGCAGCACAAGGCAGGAACAGCAGCACAACTGCAGCCACAGTGGGAAGAACACCCATCCCAGTAAATAGTTGAGCTGGTAATTAACCCTGGCAGAATGAATGGAACAAGGAAATGTTCTCTGAGTCAAGGCTGTCATTTAAGCTTTTCCACCTGCTAATTTTTCCCCGTGTGTGTTACCGAAACATTTTTTTACATCAAAAGCTGACACCAACCATCACAAGCCAAAAAAACCCAGGCAATCTCAAGAGACATTTCTTCCATCCAGCCTAGATAAGGAATTCAAGATAAGGAACATTTTCTTAAGTCTGCCACTAGACAGGCTCTTTCCCTGGCCTCTCTACCCCTTCTTTCTCTCCTGCCCTGGAATAAGATAAAGATGCTGAACCTCTGAACTTTAGTATTGAATGAGGAGTTTTTCAGGCCTTTTAGCTTAGGAGCAGCAGAAAAGGGAAAACCAAACTCGTCCAGACTGAATCAACAGCAACAGCAAAAATTGGATCAGATTTACAGGAACAAGAACCCTCTTTGGCTTCTGTGGAGATGGTGGTGGTGGAGCACATCAGGAGAGGGACACGAGGGGAGAATGTTTATGCCTTAGGTTTGGCTTTAACAATCTCAGAATCAGGGGAGTGCAGAGATTTGGTGTTCTGGCAGCAGAGAAGTTGGAGGATGAATCCTGGTCATGGTGACCACCATGTTACCCCCACTCTACAAAAAAAAAAAAAAATTGCTGGAGCATGAGCAGAGTTCCAGGGATGAATCACCTGGGACTGTGAGAGAGATATAAAAATCTCATGAGCAAATCTGCCTCCTTTGCTGACAATGTAGGAATGGGATTTTTACTTTTCACCATGGTGGATTCCTGACAGAGTCAAACTGGGAAGTCCCCAGTGACACCACAATGATTTGGTTTGGAATATCTCACTTTAAACTAAATCAACTTGTGCTATTTCAGCTTTTGATTTTAGGTGTTTAAAAAATGTTTAAATGTCTTAGAAGTTGTCCCTGGAGGACAGAAGGTGACTGGTGAGTTCCCATCCCTGGAGGTGTCCAAGGAATGACTGGACATGGCATTTATAGCTCTGGTGTGGGTGACAAGGTGGGGATCGGTCACAGATTGGACTCAGTGATCCTGGAAGGCTTTTCCAGCCTCAGTGATTCTGAGCTTCTGTGAAGTGGGTGCAGATTTTTCCCAGAGAGTGATTATCAGGAATAATCTGGGCTTCTTTGGTTTTGGCTATCCAATTATCAGTCTGTTTCCAGCTCCTGGGAAGTCCAGTGGTTTTGTTTCCCCTTTCTGACCCCGAATGAGATGTCTCTTCTCCTGAGACATTTTTTTCTCTTAATTACCAAACACAAAATTTACTACACCCATTACTCTATTGTTGCTAGTTCCCACACACAAAGGTAGAGCCAAATGGGGGACTCATAGCTGCACTGATGGGAAATCCAAGGTTGGGTTTGCAGCCCTGGAGCCCTGGGGGGGTGGGAAAAAACAAGATCCAAAGACACTGAAACAGAACAGATTGTGGATAGATAGGTGTCATGGTTTGACATGGTAGTGAATTTTCTCAGGAAGCTGGGGTCAAACCAATCAGCGGTCAGGTTTGGATGTTGGCACCTGGAGTGACCACTGAAGGCTGGACATGCATCTGAGAACACAGGAAGTTTAAAGCAGAGAACTCCCAGGGGAACTGGCTCTCTTTGATTCCAGTCAGTATGAAGTGCAGACTCCCCTGCCCAGCCACAGCCTGGGTGCTGGAGGGGAAGCCATGCGGCCTGGGGAGGTAGGCCAAGGGGTGAAGGGACTGGAACCAACTCGACCCCTGTGGACAGAAGGGTGGAGAAAATCTGAGATGTCTTTGTTCCCCCCCAGAGGGAGAGAGACACAGAGACTGTGCTGGCAGTACCAGCAGAGGAGAAAGTGAAGTGGGGCAGGGGGAAGGTGCCCATCCATGAGAGTTGGAGTCCTGGGCTGAGATTTCAGCTGTCCTGGGAGTCAACTCTTTTAACCTTTTAACCCTTTCCTGGGAAGAAGAAAGCCTTGCAAAACACTACTCCTCCTCGATTTGAAAGAGAAAAGAGACAGTCTGGGACCTGAGATGTTGAAAGACGAAATTCTAGGTGGGAGGAGATGATGGAGTGGCCTTGGCTGGACTTCTCTTGTATAGCCATAGACTGAACCAATGTCTCCTGCAACACAGAGACTGCATTTTTAGAGGGATGCTATGGCTTGAGCCAAGAGAGTACAAGAATGGAGTGAACAGAGAAAAGTTGTGGAGGGTGTGATGATGCCTTCTGTCTTCAGAGAAGAGGATCTCTGTTCTCAAGACCCTTAGCCCCAGGGGAGGAGAAGATGGGGGGGACTGTTGTCCCGAAAACGAGAAACTATTGTTCTTTTGGTCCTTGGCAAAGCATCCTTCAAGGAGCCGTATGAGCAGTCTGTCCATGCACTGTGGTGAGGGCGCTGTGCATGGAAAGGAGAGTGTCACACTGGCAGATTTTCTGTGGGTAGCGCCATGTGTGGCATGGAAACACCAAAGGTTGCAATTGTGTTTCCTGGGGGAGTCTATGGTACAAGACATACTCCTGTCTCCCTTGATGGACTGAGTGTTGATTATCTGAAGGGTGGTAACTTGATTGAGGGTCCAAGTTGTATCTCATTGTGTTTTGGTGGAAATTGGGTGGGGGGAGGAGGAATATTTTGGAAGGTTTTCGTCCTGAATTCAGTGTGTGTCTTTTATTGTAGTTGTAGGTTAATAAAGTTTTTCCTTTGTTTCTAAGTTTGAGCGGGCTCTGCTCTGTTCCTGATCTCATCTCACAGCACTCATTTGGGAAGGGTGTATTTTCATGGGGACACTGGCATTGCGCCAGGGTCAAACCATGACAATAGGTAAGAAATTAGTCCCTATTTAGTTCCTCCTGCCAACAGTCATTCCTTTCAGTCAGATGGCTCCACAATCCATGCTTTATTCCAAAGCAAGTTTTTCCCTGTGATGTGGTCAGTGTTACTAACCGGGAGGGAGGGGGAAGGTTTGGTCAGAGATCTGAGTTGTGAAGGGGTGGATCAGGGTAGGACAAAGATATTCCAGGCCTGTGGTCCAGGCCTAGTGTGTGGGGAGGATTCTCCACCTCCTTGGATAAAGCAAAGTGGCATCATGCAGGGATTTTTTTCTCCTCTGCTTAACAAAGCTTCCCTTTAAGGTGGTTTTGTGGAAATTCCAAATTTTTTTTTTGATTCTTCAGCCCTGGAACATGGGGAACATTGTACCTATTTCTTTGGTGGCCAAACCAAACATGTGGGTAAATTCTGACCTAATTTTAAGGGGTTCAGGGTACAACCATGAAACCTTCTCAGGAAATTTGCTCTTCGCAGAGCACAGATGAGCGGATTTATCTCTGTAAAAGTTGGATTTGGTAATCCTTTTGAGTCCTTTCCAAATGAGAATATTCTGTGATTCTGTGATTCCTCGTCCTCACTTTTTCCAGGTCTGTGTCATTGAAGTGGCTTGAGGAAGTTCCTGACCACAGACAACACCCTCCACAAATCTGCTTAGAAGAAAGGAAAGGAACCCATGCCCCAACCAGCCATGCAAAGCAGCAAAGTGCGAACCAGTGTCACCAGTCCTGCACTGGCTCTGGGAGCTGGATGGTGCAACAAGAGTGCCGTGGGGCAGGGTGGGCTGGGGCAGGCAGGAGCTGGGATTGCTGAGATGTGTTTGAAGAGCAGAAATCCCTCCCTTTCTATCCATAGGGAAATGCAGGTTGGATTTACTTTTTTCCTTGAAACACCCTGGTGTTCGGCACAGCCTGGTTTGATAGTGACGGGGCTGGGCTGTGTTACTCACCAAGGTTTAGGGGCTAATTTTATACAGGAACAAAAATACCACCAATATTCTTCGTGGTTCAGGTGGGGAATCCTCTGTCTCCATCCAGCACTCACTGGCCTTGGCCCAGCATAGTAGGGAGATTTATTAATTTTCAGGATTGAAGGAGGCTTTGGTGGTTTCTTCTGTGCTGAATCACCCCAACCTGGGCTGTAGCTGCATGAGGGAGACTCCCATTAGATAATTAGTTCTGCATTTCCCCAAAACTGCTGCAAATTAGGGGGATTCACCCCGGAGAGCAGCTTTTCTACAACCTTTAGGCACAATATTTGTGACGCCTCCATTGATGTGAAAATGGACAATTTCTGGCATACAGGCCCTGTCAGAAATCACAGGGCACAGCCCAGAGCAGGCTTCAAGACTTGGAACAGTAAAGGAAGGAGGAATCAGCTACTGAATATTATTGTACAAGAGCACTTCCAGTTCTGGAGGAGCCCAGATGTTGATCTGGAATAAGGAATTAAACAGGACCTCTGCCAGCTGCCTTGTTTTGTATGACAAAAATTAAATTGGCAGTTACTATGTGAATAAAGTAAGGGGAAAGAAGGGAAAGGATAAAAAACTTTTGGATTTTAAGGTTCTTGTTCAGTTTTGCGGTCAAAGAATGAGGATTCAGGGTAAAAGAGTGAACTGTGCATCCAAGACCTCTGGATTCAGAGTGGTGGCCAACAGCCTGCCCTGCAGGGCTCTGTATGTGAGAGTGATGAGGGTTTGGGTGGGAAGGAGGTGCTAAACCCCGTGGGGTGACAGGCACATATGCTAGACCCAGTAGCAATCTCAGAAGCAATGAGTCCCCCTTATCATGAACTCTTGGAGTGACTTGAAAGGAGTTGCTCAAAGGGGCAGTGATGTTTTGGGAACAGCCCAGGCTGTTTGTCAGTCCTTAATGAAATGAGGCTGAAGAAGCCACAGTTGTCGTGTTCAGTAATTAAAGGGAAAGTAAAGCCTCCTGTGCTTTGGGAGCAGCCTGGCTACAGGCAGGATCAGGAAGGCTAAGCTGAGCAGTGACAGCATTGCAAAAACGCCCCGGAGGAAAAAAAAACATGGAGTGATTTCCAGGTGAAGCCAAGGAGGAGCTTGGAATACCAGGGGTGCAATTATTGGGATGCCTTGAACACAAAGCTGGCATCGGATCATTGAGATTTCCACATGCAAACCATTCTGCATGGGGAACAAGAGACACAGGTGCTTCACCCTCCCTGGGATCACACACAGTGCCCAGCAGGTGGATTTCCCCATGGGATATTAAGGGAGAAAAATCAGCCACATAATAACAAGAACAAAGGGAATAACAAGGCCAAACACTGATGTGTGTTTGCTGCTCTGAGAAACTGCCCTGGAGTTCCCACAGTGAATGTCCCCAGTGTCTCTATCCTGGCAAGCCGAGGGGGAAGAGGGAGCCTGAATCACTTGGGATCATCCAGCTGCTGAGCTGGAAATGAAAATGTGAATTTCTAAGATCCCACTCAGCACAGTTTGCCCAGAAAGGTGTAGGTTTACCTAAAGTGCTTTATTTGATCCTGCAACAGAGCATGGCCAGAGAGTCCTGTTGGCAGGAAATAGAGATTCATGAAATGGTTTGAGTTGGAAAGAACCTGAAAAATCACCTAATGCCACCCCTGTCATGGACAGGGACACCTTCCACTATCCCAGGGTGCTCCAAGCCCAGTCCAACCTGGCCTTGGACACTTCCAGGGGTGAGGCAGCCACAGCTGCTCTGGGCAACCTGTGCCAGGGCCTCCCCACCCTCACAGGAAAGAATTTTTTCCTGATACCTAATCTCCACTCTCTTTCAGTGGGAAGCCATTCCCCCTTGTCTTGGCACTCCAGGCCCTTACAAATAGTCTCTCTGTATGATCCTTGTTGTCTCCTTCGGGCACTGGAAGGCCACAATTAGGTCACCCCAGAGCCTTCTTTTCTCCAGGCTGAACAATCCCAGTTCTCTCAGCCTTTCCTCACAGCAGCTGCTCCATCCCTTTAATCATCTCCATGGCCTCCCCTGGCCTCTCTCCAGGAGCTCCAGGTCTTGCCTGTGCTGGTTCCCAGGGCTGGGGTAGCTCTGCAGGTGGGGTCTCACCTGAGCACAGGGGCAGAGTGGCAGAACCAACCCCCTTGCCTGCTGCCCATGATGGGGTCTCAGCCCAGGACAGGATTCACAGGAGGATTTTCCATTCCCATTTCTCTTTGCTGATTCTTGGCTTTCTTTTCTAGTCACTCAGTGCTGGGTTTTCCTGCAGCCCAGGTTCCCAAGCCTGGTGAGAACAGATGGGGCCCAGATGGATTTCAAAGCTAGTATGGGCACATCTCTAGCCATGAAAGGAAGAGTTTCCCAAAACAAGAGATGTAGGTTCAGCAGTGAAGGAATCCCCATCAGAAGCAATGAAATCAAAGTGTGACTTTGCACCTCCAAAGGAAGCTGTGGCTGTCCCTTCCCTGGAAGTGTCCAAGGCCAGGCTCGGTGAGGCTTGGAGGAACCTGGGATAGTGGAATGTGTCCCTGCCCATGGCAGGAGGCAGAACGAGATGAGCTTTAAGGTCTCTTCCAGCAAAATCATCCCGTGATTCTATGATTCCATGACCTTGCTCAGTGTGGGGAGGGATCATCACTCCAGAGGTGCTCTGACTGTTGCTTTGCTGCATCTCCAGGAACATGTGGTTTTGTGGCAATTCAGGGTGTTAATCTCTGGAAATGGAGGTTCCAACCCTGCAGGCTTTGCTGAGCCAGGGAAATAAAAGACTGAGGAGCCCAATGTTCCATCTGGCTGCTCCAGGGCACTGGGGCTTTAGGGAATGTTGGAGCAGGTGTCCCTGAGTATTAGAGCTGCAATGGAGGTGTTTGCCAACTCCGCCAGGACAAATCCTGCCTTTATCTCCACTTATTTCAGTGGAGAAACCATCACACACGGCACACCCACTGAGCTGCCACCGCTGGGGTGACACACCAAGGTTTTCTGCATGTTGGTGACAAAATGAAAAGTGACTCCAACCATTCATTAAAGTAATAGGTACATCCTCCAGAAGCTCAGCTTTCTGTCATCTCCTTAATCTGAGTGTTCATCTGGGAAGTTTAATGAATAGGTGTTCACCACACCATTGTTATTTCTCCTGCTTTGAATTTGTTCCTTTATTTTGCTGAGGCAGATGTGGAAGATAAGAACTTCTGCTCTGGGATCACCCTCCATGGGTCCTGCTGACTCCTGTCTCCAGGTTCTCCTGCAATGGTGGCTTTAGAAAACAATCTTTTCCTTGATGATCCCAAGCTCTCTCATTGGCTATTCACAGTCTTTCTCTTCATCTTGGTGCCTGGTTTTTAGGCATCTGAATTTAGGTAAAGGACTCCCATGCTGGAAGTGTTTTTATTGGTGATCTCACCTGCAGAGTTGTTTTTACATGGCCTGTGAGAGACTTTGTTCTCTAACCAATGCCTAACGGCCATGGCTTTTGTTGACAATTTAGTGCTGCTGAGAGACTCTTGGGATGGTATGTGCTGTAACATCAAAATTCTTGAGACCTTTCATGAACTTACAGGTCTTTGGACACAGGGTGAAAAATGTTATGGTTTCTACATCAAGCCAACACGGGACTCTTATACTATCAATGATTGTCTCCCATGGTTGATTAATGGATCTCTCCTGAATATGATTGACCCAGGGAGCTCTGAGAAATATCTTGGCACATGGATTGATCCCTGGACTGGCTTCGCCGATTCAGGTTTATCGGAGAAACTGGTGGATTGGCTCTTTCTGATTGGGGATTTGCCTCTTAAACCTCTTCAGAAAGTTGATATACTTAGAACTCACACCATCCAGAGACTGGTATATTTGGCTGACCATACCAAAGTCAATGTTGGGCTCCTAAAATCCCTTGACTTGCTGGTTCGAAAATCGGTCAAGAAGTGGCTTCATCTCCCTCCAAGTACGTGTGATGCCATCTTGTATTTGAGTTATAAAGACGATGGTCTAGGTATCATCAAGTTAGCGGCGCTTATTCCAATATTCAGGCATGAAGACTGGCATCGATTGGCACAGTCTTCGGATGAGGCTATGGTGGGTTTTTTGAGAGGGGAATATCCTGGAATTGTTATTTGAGAAGCTATTGTTGCGTTCTGGATGGAAGAAGGAGTCCATCCCGTCCAATTGGGAGCCTAGGTGCTGTTAGTGGTAGTGATGAAGGCCTACTGGAATGGGAGGTCTCCGCTCCTAAAATCTGCTACCCAAGACCTTGTAACTGGCAGAAATTGGAATTTGAGAAATGGAAATATCTGGTTACCTAGGGCCACAGTATTGAGAATTTTAAGAATGATGATATCAGTAATGCCTGGATTAGGCAGTATAAAGGCATACCTCACAGAAAATTAATAACAGCTTTGCAATTAAGAGCCAATGTCTACCCGACAAGGGAATTCCTGGCTAGAGGTAGGCATGAGGCCTGTGTTTGAACTTGTAGATACTGTGGTGTTGACTTTGAGACTGTAGCCCATATTGTTGGGAACTGTCCAATCACCTAAGATGCCAGGATTAAAAGACATAATGCCATCTGTGAGATTCTTAGCTGCAAGGCTAAGAGGGAGGATTGGAGTGTATTTCATGAGCTACACTTGAGAGACAATGTAAATCAACTGTTTAAACCAGGCTTAATATTTGTGAAAGGGACTAAGGCGTTCATGGTTGATGTGACAGTGAGATATGAGCACACCTCTTCACTAAGGGAAGCTGCCGCTGAGAAGGCTAGAAAATATCAACGCCTTCATTCACAGATAAAGAGCTTACTAATGTGGTAGAAATTGTGTATATAGGCTTCCCCATTGGGGATAGAGGAAAATGGTTCAATAAGAACTCTGAATTGCTTTTGGCCCTGGGCCTCTCTAAAGCGAGGCTAAGACGGATTGCCTGGGCCCTGACATCCAGAGTCCTTGTTGCCTCTGTTGAAATTGTACATATTTTTGCGAGCAAAGCTCAAACAATTGTACCCTCTTAATTAAATGAGCCCCTTCCCGGTGGTGGTTGCTGGACAGTGGAATCAGTCCATGGGTGGGAGGGGTTCATCCTTCATAACGTGTCAAGTAGCCCATATTTTGGGCTCTAAATTCTGATCTGGACAGGTGGACAGGCCACCTTTACTTAACCTGGAAGAGAGACATATATATAATTGTATATGTGTTTATTAAGTAGCCAAATGCCTCATTATCTAATTCCTTATTTGTCTCCCTGATTCTTAAGATTTTCTAAAGCCTTCTGAGTTTACATTCTGTTAGAAAACTTTCCCACACAATTTCTGTAAACAACATATTGTTTTGCATTCCTTCATGGGGGTGGAGAAATTTGATGTACTGGCGGTTTGTCCAATGTCTTTGGAGAGGTGGCCTATTCACTCTCCAATCCACTGTCACCTTTGGAAAAGTATAAAAGTTGGAGTCAGAGAATAAACTTTCTTCTTCTTTACCTTACAATAGCAGTGGCTCGCGTTGTGCTTTCACGTGTCCTATAGTAATACTTCTTCACTTTTAAATTCAGCACAGAGATCATTTTGCAGATGAAATCTCGGTGTTCTCTGCTCTGTTGCCAGCAAAAAGCATGAAATGTTTGTGCATTGTCTCCACTTCACTTTTGCTTTAAAGAAAACCCTAAAATAAAAGTTTGCAAAATTAACTCTGTTACATCAAGCACTGAGCAGCTACTCCCTGTGGTACTGAAGATACTGGTGTGACGCACAGATATATTTCCAGACATTGATGGGAACTAGTTCAAATTTGGAGGCTGAATTTCCCTCCTTCTACAGTCTCCCCTTCCACTCAGCTGGTGGAAGGCACCTCCAGAGTCCCCAGTTGTCTCTGTGCATAAAGGAACACATTTTCTGATTAAAACTATCTGTACCATAGAAGAGACAAGACAACTATCCTGTGAAACAGCACAGCCCTATTTCCCACCTCCACACCTGATGCCCTCCCTATGGGAGATTTTTTGACAACCTTTCCCCAAAAAACTCTTCCAATGGACACCTTGTGCCTTTGGGGGATTCCTTCTCGACAGGGAGACTCTCCAGTGCTCCTTTCTGGCTGCTCTGCTTTCATCCTGACACCATCACTCTGATCCCACCCCATTATTTAGAGCCCTTGAGGTCCCTCAGCCACAAGGACTGGCACAAAGTTGTCTGAATGATGTCAAAATGCCTCACAAATTCCTGTGCAAAGGAGGAATGTTACAAAGAAAGGGGTGGACACTTGTGGTGGTTGGTATGAAACCTCTTTGTCTCTTGCAAAAGGTAGCTCCATGTGTTCCTTGTGTGACACATCACCTTGAGAGGGGGCATTTTATAGAACCATGGAATATCCTGAGTTGGAAAGGACACACCCAAATCATCTCTCCAGCTCCTGACCCTGTACATGACATGCCAAAAATCCCAAAATTCGTGTGCCTGAGAGTGCTGTCCAAAGGCTCCTGGAGCTCTGGCAGACTTGGGCCTATGACCATTTCCTAGGGAATTTGTTCAGTGCCTGACCACCCTTTGCAAGCAGAACCTTTTCCCAATATCCAGCCTGACCCTCCTGACACAGCTCCACCTGTTCCCTGGGTCCTGTCCCTGCTCACAGACAGCAGAGACTGGAGTTGGCTCTTAAGATGAAGATGCAGCCCCTGACAAGTCTTCCCTCAGTCTCCTCCAGGCTGACTTCATGTGGCCCCTCCAGACCCTTTCTCATCCCCATGTCCCTCCTTTGGACCCTCTCCAACATGTTTAGGTCTTCCTTATATTATGGCACCCAAATCTGCCCCCCTGAATGGAGGTGAGGCTGCCTCAGCCCAGAGCAAAGTAGGATAATCCTACTCCCTGGCCTGGCTAGCCTGGGCCTGGTGTCCCCAGGAGGTGGTGTCCCTCCTGGCTGCCAGGGCACACAGGTGGATCCTATTCTCTCATTTTGTTCTCTGAGCAGAGACCCTAACTCTCATTTTGTTCTCTGTAACAACACCTTGTTCTGTTGCTCTGGGGGAATAGTTTTTCACTCCCCAGAGACCCCTGTAGCTGTGACCATGTTAATTTGACCCTTCCTTCCTTTCCTGACTCAATTGGCTGGGAGCCAAGTAGCCCCTCCTGTACTGAACCTACATAAGGCTCTGTCCTTTCCTTGTTCACTCTCTTTACCCCTTCCTTCTGTGGAATAAACATCTTGGACCACACCGGGGGTTGGAGCCTCTTTTGGAATCTTCGCCATGCTCCTGGAATACTTCCCCCTCAAGGCCTCACAGATCTGGTCTAGCCTGGTAACTTTGGGGGGCTGCGGTGGGTAGGTGTTTCAACACCCCAACACTGTGGTAGGATCACATGGGTCACCCACAGTTTAGCAGAGGGAAGGATGAAGTTTTGGGAAGGTCATACCTGGAAACAACTCAAACACAAGTGGTACATATGGGCAGGGATCATGTAACAGCCTCGAAGGAACCTCAGGAATTCTCTTCTGTCTCTTTGCCCCAAAGCAGCATAAATGGATGGGGACGACCCAGGCTGAGGGTGAGGAGCGGCTATGGAGCAAGGTTACTGGTTCCCAGTTTCAGATCATCATCTCTACCCCTGTCCCCACTAATCCCTATCTGCTTTGATGTGGGAGTCAAATCAAGCTGCACTTAAGAGATCTGGAACAGCCACCTTTGGAGAGCAGGACCAGCCAAACCAGTGGGATGTGTCCTGGGGGCCTCATTAACCCTTTTAATGTTGACTTTGTGTCCCTTCCGAAGGGAGCCACAGAAACTGCCCAGCCTGTAGGGAGGGAGGAAGCACACCACCAGCACCAGCCCCGACAGCCCTGTTTTTCAAGGAGAGGGTCTTAAAAAGTGCTTTTTTTCACTGGGACAAAGCAGACTCTGTTGGATGGGGTTTTTTTTCAGCCAAAATCCCAACAATAGGTTGGAAATGCCCCCAAGATCTCCCTGTCTGCAGGAGTGGCTTAGCAGGTCCCAGTTTAGTAGGTGCTTAAGCAGAATGAATTTATCTGTGCACATGTAAATCTCAAAGGTTTTAAAGTCTCATGAAAGCCACCACAGCTCAAGGAATGTTTAGGGCCAAGCAACTCAGAGGTTTCCCCTGTAAACCTGGGTGGAAGCTGTAGGTTAAAATAAAAGATCAATCCATGAGAAAAGCGGTTTCATATCCTCCTTGGAAAGAGGAAGATTGGGTCCCTCTCTGCCAACACCATCTCACTTTGTCCCAGCCAGGACAAAGTGTGGACACATGGAAAGGTCTCAAGGAAGACGACCTGTGCATGAAAACCATTGCAACCCTTCTCTTGGAAAGCCCAAATCCCATTGGAGTCCTTCCTGCTTTGAAGTTGGTGGAACCTCCACCATGTGACTCCAAACCGGCTTTGTGAAAGCTCAGCAGCTGCAAACCACAGGTGCTGCCCTGGACTGACTTTCTCTGTTGTGCAAGGCTGGGCACCTGGAGAAGCCACTTCTTAGGGACAGGAGCAGGAGCCAGAGGTTGAAGATCAGGTTTGTTGTGGAGGAACAGCCCAACAACTCTTCATACACAAGAAGGGATCTCAGGGCTTGCAGCTGGTGGAGGATGATTGTCCCATGAGCAGCATTTTCTCCTGTTTTCCAACAAAACCAGGGGTTTGGAGCATTTACATCCCTGAAATGTGTGTCACCTGTGTGGTACAAGGCACTCCATGGTGGCTGAGCAGAGATACGGGGGATAACTGGGACCTGACCCCAGCCAGATGCAGATTTCTCACACCTGGAAAAACTGGAAAGTTTTTGTCCTCAAGGGAAAAGGGCCATGTCTTCCTGCCATGAAGAGGAGATGCAGTCTCTCTGTGGTTCTTCTGGGCAGCAGAGCTTGGAGCAGCAGCTGCTCCCGATCCCGCAGCTGTGCAGGGCTGAGCCACATGGAAAGCAGAACAAGAGCCTGGCTTCTCCCTCTTTTCAGCTTGCCTGTGGTTGTGCCAGCCTGAAAAAGTTCATGAAGGTCATGTCTGGACCTCCCTAAGGGCTCAGTGATGCATTGTCCTATCCATGAACACCCTGTCCCCAGGCAGTGCTCCATGTTTGGCTTCATACACCCAGAGTCTTCTCCAGGGATTGCACCAATGCTTTGGCTCAAAATAAAACTCATCTCAAAATATTTCTTCTCTTTTCACTTGCATGCAAGAGATCACAGTGCCTGGGTTACCTTGAAGTGATATGAAGCATGTGGTGCCCCAAGCTCATATGGTTTCTCCAACTATCTACAAATGAAAGTAATCTGAGATAGTGAAAGGTGTTTCTGGCCACAACAGGGGGTTGGAATGAGATGAGTTTTATGGCCCCTTCCAACACATTCCATGATTCCAACATTCTATGAAAGTACATCTCACTGCAAGATGTGCATCTGTGTATACTCAGACCAACATAGCTAAAATGGAACCCTAGGTGATTATAATTAAATATAGTAATTTTTAAATTTCACTCCATTATGAGATCTGTTAAAAAAAAAAAAAAGGAAAGATCCTTCCAGCAAATACTACACAAATATTCTAAATATCCTGATTCGTCTTCCTGACTTCCTGTGCATTTCACACTGACAATAGCAGTGAGTCCTCCCAGAACCAGTTAATTTTGCCCCAGCAAAGATGTAAAGATTTCGCAGGGCAAGCTCTGCAATCTCTTTTGTTTATGTGATTGGACCCCTTTTTTAAGGCAAAAAAAGGAACTTTGTTTCCAAGTAAATTCAAAAATCTTTTTAAGGATTTTAATTAAGATGGGACAATGCCAGCTCCTTACCAGATACTACTGGACAGATTTAATGTCAGAAAGGTGTGTCAAGGGATGACCAGGCAAAACCTTCACTCCACCTGACATTTCTCAACCTGCTTGCAACACTCCCTTCTTTGTTAGTTCTCCTGTTATCATGAATCTGCTGTGTGCCCCAGTCCCATCATGCCCATGTTCAAAATGTAGCACTTTCCTTGGGCACATAACTCAGTAATAAATCACTCTCATTTCCCAGAAATGCCTTATCTTCAATTTCAGGTATGCTAAGGGACAGTGGAAGCCCCACTGGACCATGGCACAGGTTGTCCAAAGAAGCTATGGCTGCCCCTTCCCTGGAAGTGACCAAGGCCAAGTTGGATGGGGCTTAGAACAAGCTGGGACAGTGGAAGGTGTCCCTGCTCACAGCGGAGGATGGATTGAGATGAGCTTTACAGTCCCTCCTGAGCCAAATCATTCCATGATTCCATGATTCTGTGAACCCCCAGAGCGTCTTCCCCATGACCAAACTCATCCTCAGCACCACCTCACATGGTTCCTGCCCCATCCATGTGGAAACCACCAACCCCATTCTGATGGTCAGCACCCGAATCCTCTCCAAGAGCCACAGCCATCCCCACAAGAGGAAGGAATAAATGCTTACGAGAGTGCTCCCAATAACGTCAGTGCTGAGCCGGGATGGATCCGCCTTCCCTCTCCCTGTCAGCAGCTGTCATTGCTCAAGAGCCCGCCCAGAGATGGCCATGGACCCTGAAAGGGGCGGCATCCCCACGACATTTTGCAGGAGGTCCTGAAACGTAATTAAACGCTGTGGTGAAACCAAACCGTAAACAAGCCATGAATAAAAACCCCTTGAATTATTTTGCTAAACTATAATTACACAATAAGGAAGCAGATTAATTAAGTAAAATATAAGTCCTGAAACAGAAGCTTGCAAGCAAAGCAGTTTATTTTAATTTCCACATTATTTCATATGAGATAGAAGTGTTTGCTGTGGGTTTAAAATGTTGGAAGCCATTCCTTGCTGCCAGGCAGACCAAACCCAGTGGATAAATTAAATTTTTGCATCTGAGGCACCTCCTGAAATGTATATAAGGAGAAGGGCTCTGCCTCGGAGGAGCTAAAGGAGATCTCCTTCTTCCAGTCCCTGCTCCTCTCTTGCTCCTCTGCGTTGCTGTCACTGCCCGCCCACCCCAGCCACCATGAGCCGACAGTGCTACACCTCTGGCTCCATCCTGGGAAGACGAGGCTTTTCCTCGGCATCCGCCATCTGCGGCCTGGGCAGACCCAACAGCAGCTCGGCTTCCGTCTGCCAGCCCGTGGGACGGAGGTGTGGGATTGGTGGCTTCAGCAGCCGCAGTGTCTGTGACCTGGGCAGAGGGCAAAGGATTTCCTTTGGTGGGAGCTGCCGCAGCGGGGTCTACGGCGGTGCTGGCGTTGGGCGCTGCAGCGTCGCTTACGGCGGGGGCCGCTTTGGCACCGTCGTGGGCTTTGGGAACTGTGCGAGCTTTGGGGGCCTGGGCAGCTACAGAGGCCTGGGGGATGGCATGGCCATGGGGGGCTACGGTGGTGGCATCGGCATTGGCCTCAGCGGAGGGAGGTCCGAGGGGATTCGCGGCGTCAGCATCCACCCAGAGCTCCTCAAGCCCCTGTGCGTGGGCGTGGACCCCGAGGAGTGCCAAGTGCGGACCCACGAGAAGGAGCAGATCAAGAACCTCAATAACCAGTTCGCCTGTTTCATTGACAAGGTAAGACCCCGCTTTCCCTGCCCTGCATCCCTCAGCTCCAAAGGGTTCATGTCCCCAGAGACAATACAGGGAGCTCTTTCTCCTGGTGCCCTGGTATTTAAACGTTTCTTATGAGCCATGGGGTCCTGGCCTGGAGACCCTCTAGATTTAAGCCTTGCACCAAGGCAACACCACCAGTGTTGTACCTTTGGATGGTCACCAGCCTGCTAAAGAGGTCAGTCAGGACCAGCTCCAGGGATATAGTAAATTCAAACCTGTGAGTGATGAGATGAAGGATAGGAAGGATAGGAAATTGAAGGATAGGAAATTTTATTTCAAGTGTATAATCTGATGTTGCTCTCACAAATCTATAAACTCCAAAGGACTTCTGCATTCTTAAAATAGTTTGTGTTTCATGAAGGTGACGTGGAAGGATGAATTTTACTAAAATGGGAGGAATTAATTTCTTTGTCCCTCCACTCTGTGAACAAAATTATTTGGTGATATCCTAAAAAGATGCAATTTCTCATTGTTTTCTTGGCTACATTTAAGGATTTTCATGACTGTTTAGAGAGCTGTTATGGGAAAGAATTTTTCAAACAGCAAAGAAAATCTGCTCTGTCTGATCTGATCTTGATTTTCCTGGAGAGTTGTTCTACAACTGGAAAAACTGAATCCACCCAGGAGCAGCAACTCCTGCTTCTTCCTATTTGTAAAATTACTTATTCATGACCCATCAAGCTCCTAGAGAGCCCTTTAATCTAGAAATGGAAAGGCATGATAAGTATCCACAATTGGAACTTAAATCAGATACATGCAAATGAGGTCCTGGATGGAGTTTTAGTGCTGAGAAAGACTTGTTAGTGCCCTGGGCCCATCGGGAGGCCGAGGATCCAGTTCTGGGGGAGGAGTGGAGGTGTCTGGCTGAGCAAGTGTTGGCTGAACCCAGGCTTGGCCTCAGCACAGAGTGAAGGCACTGATGTTGCTCAGCCTGAGATTCGAGTCCTGGGTGGGACCAGTTTAGCTCAGAGAAGATGCTGGTCCCACTCAACCCCCTAAGACAGCAGCACCTGACCATTTGCAATTCTGATTTGATTTTCACTTTTCCCTTTGGGAAGTACAGAAACCCTGGGACAGGAAAGCCTGACTTTCCCATCTCTTCCCTGCCCAGGTGCGGCTGCTGGAGCAGCAGAACAAGGTGCTGACCACCAAGTGGGAGCTGCTGCAGCAGTATGTGCTCCCAGCATCCAGGAGAAACTTGGAGCCTGTGTTTGAGAACTTCATCTGCAACCTGAGGAAGCAGCTGGAGTGTGTGATGGGGGAGCGTGAGCGGCTGGAGAATGAGGAGCGGTGCCTGCGGGACCTGGTTCAGGAATTCAAGTGCAAGTAAGTCACACAGAGGGAAGCTGCAGACACTGATGTTGCTGGCCTGGGTGGTGTCCCTGAGTGTGAATCTAAGGCAATTGCACTGGATGGATCAACAAACTGGGGCACAGGGCAAGGCACCACAATACTGGGTGAATTTCCTGCACTGGGCATCCAGCACTGCACTGGAGATGGACTGGGAGATGTTTTCAAGCCCAGCTTCCTTACAGAGCAGGATAGCAAACCACTCATCCTCTGCCTCCTGCACACCCCTGTGGTTTGCCATATCAAATCTCCCCCACCACCTGTGCCTGTGATTTCCCCAGTGCCATCCATTCCCACAAAACAAACAAAACTGTCAGCCAATTTTCTCCACCCCACTCTTCACCCGCATCATGCTGGGATTCATTCTTTCTTCCCAGAGGGAATGTGAGAATTTATTTTTTTTTAATCTAAGCTGTAGATACTCCTTAATATCTCCCCGTGTACTCTGCTAAGCCACAAACCAAGTCACTGGATCAGCTTTCCCCAGAGTTCATAATTTCAGGTGTTTTTTTCTGGCTGAGCCACCACCGAGCTGGTCCAACTCACAGAATCAGCATCTTGTGAAAGTTCTTGCAGGTCTTACTTACTAATTCATTATGGCCTGACTGTGCTCCCCACTGCACCCTGTAGTTTCTCAGGTTGCTCAAGCTCCTGAACTTCCCCTGAGGCATTTTGTCCAGTCTCCCCATAAACACTTTGGGCACAGTCCTGGATGCTCTGAAAAAACATCTCACAAAGCAGAAGGGCTGGAAGCAGCAGCCCAAGCCTCCAGCTTTGCATTTCTGGTGGTTTGGCTGGATGTTCTGTCCTCTGACTCCAGCCACCCAAACCACTGACATGGCTAAAACTGCTGAGTAAAACCCAGTAAGGGGTAAGAAACAGCAACAAATCAAAAATAATGATAAAAAATGAGGTGCAACATGAAATCTCATTTCCCACGGTCTGCACTGGATGGTTGGGTGATGGAGATGGGATCCCCAGGGCTAAGCAGCTCCCTGCTCTGCTTTCCTGCAGGTATGAAGATGAGATCAACAAGCGCACGGCAGCAGAGAATGAGTTTGTGGTGCTCAAGAAAGTGAGTCAGGGCCAGATAAGGGTGGGCAAACCCTGGGTGTGCAGTCAGTGGGAGAAGTGGAGGGTCCTGGCACCATGGCACAGTGTGATGCCCCAAAAATGAGGCAACCCAAGGAATCTGGAGGGCCTCTGAAGTTTATAGCACATGAAGCCCAAACCCACATAGTGCTAAGGACTGGAAATAGTAAAGGTTCCTCCTAATCTAAAAAAAACCTGGGATTTGCCACAGTTGTTCCTTCACCTATTTTCACCAAATTCCTGGTATCTCTCCAGGATGTGGATTGTCTCTACCTGACTAAGGAGGAGCTGGAAGTGAGGGTGGGTCTCCTGCGGCAGCAGCTGGAGTTCCTGAAGTGCATCTACGCTGAGGTAAGAGCTCCTGGTTCAATCTGCTCCCTGGGGTGAGGTATCATCTCCTGCCCTTCCCACCCAAGTCTTACACCAAGAGTGCAGGGAAAGGTGTCTTTTCTGAAAATCCTGGAATTACAGCCCAAAACGGTATGCCTTTTAGATGTATTTGATAAAAATACTGTCATACGTACTTTGGAAGGTGAAGAGTGTCTTGGTTGCTACATTGCTGCCCACAAGGGGAGGGATCTTTTGCCTGAAAACCTCTCACATTCTAATCCAAACCATCCCTGGGTTGGCCAAATGTTTCTAGCACTTTTTGGTTTGTTTGTTTTTTGTTTTTTTTTACATTAGTCAAAACATTTTTATGAGAATAACACTTCTGTCTAAAATTCTGCAAGTTTTTAACAAAACACACAGGAGACACTTTGCATTGACACTTCTTGAGCTAAACCCCTTCAGCAGGGTTCAGTGGGGCTCAAAGAACTTGAGGATTCCAAATCCTGGAGAGCACTGGCACAGACAGAAATGCAGAAGTGGCATGCTTCACTAGATTCCCCACCCTTCCTTAGGGAACTGCATCCAGCCATCCCATGTTGTGCCACCAAAACAAGTCCCAGCTGCCAGGCCTTGCTGGACACCAGTTGCCCAACCAGAAAAATCCGTGTTGGGAGTTCAGGGGAGAACCTCCTGCAACCAGACACCCCTTGCTGGGGTTGCTGTGGCATGGCTGGGCTGGTTGAGGGAATGGAACTGATGCTCTGGTCCTGCAGGAGAGGGCTCAGCTGGACTGTCAGTTGTGTGACACCTCTGTCATCGTGCAAATGGACAACAGCCGGGACCTGGACATGGAAGGCATCATCAAAAGTGTGGAGTGCTGCTACGAGGAGATTGCCCAGAAGAGCAAGGCTGAGGTGGAGGCTTTCTACCAAACCAGGGTGAGTATTCTATGAATTTCCATGACAGATCATTTCTGAGACCATTCCCATCCTCCATGATGCAACTTTAACACACCTCACACTGTGTATTACCTTCAGTTTGCTTAAGAAAGTCATACAAAAAAAAAAAACCCAAACACAAACCAACCTTAGAAGCGTGGTTTGAGACATTTCAGTACAAGCAGAGCAGATCAGAATGTTCAGAGATGTCCCCTTTGTGCACTCTGAGAATCATCATTACTTCCCAAAGGGCAAATCATAGAACCCTAAGGCTGAAAAGACCTCCAAGATCAGCAATCCAGGACTCCCCTGAAACTCTCACCTTATCCAGTCTGAGGCCATGTCTGGGTGGTGCCCTGGAGACACTGACCCTGGTGCAGCTGCAGAGATTTCCATCTTCCCAGGAAGGCAGGGGCCCTGGGGAGGGGGGTTTGGGTGCATTGACATCATCCTCTTCCTGTGCAACAGCTGGAGGAGCTCCACAGCAGCCGGGGCAAGTTCTGTGATGACCTGAGGAACAACCAGAGCGAGATTGCTGAGCTCAACAGGATGATCCAGAAGCTGCAGTGTGAGTCAGACAACGTGAAGAAACAGGTAGGACCAAGGGATGGACCCACCTGGGTGAGCAGCTTTTCCATCAAAGGGCATTGTCCTACCAGTTCCCACCCTGTGGAGCTCCAAAGAACCCCCTGCCCCAGATTAGGTCTATTTTAACTTCTCATCTGCTGTTCATGCACACAAAAAAGCAGATTTATTTCTCACTTCACAAATAAGTGCATTGGTTTGGCAGTATCAGAATAAGTTTTTGCTGTGACTCCCACCAGGTCACAGTCAACATCTCACCAGGTTGCAGCCAACAGATCCCATCCCCTTCATCCCAAATAGCTTGACTACCACAAATCCAGCCTAAATCTTGGCTCTCTGGCACTTCCTAGCTGAGAAATATATGACCAATGCTGTGGAGATACCCCTTAATATCACCGTTATCTGCCCTCTTGCACAGAGGAATTGTGCTTGGAAGTGTCCAAGGCCTGGTTGAATGTGGTTTGGAGCAGCCTGGGCTAGTGGAAGGTGTCCCTGCCCACAGCAGGAGATGGGACTGGATGGGCTTTACCTGACTTAACTGAAGCTTTGTGGAAATGTCCTCCTGTGGCTGTCCCCAGATCTCAGCCCTGCAGACAGCCATCTGTGATGCTGAGCAACGAGGAGACTGCGCCCTCAAGGATGCCAGGCAGAAGCTGGTTGACTTGCAGACAGCTCTGCAGCAGGCCAAGGACAAGATGGCTTGTCTGCTCAGGGACTACCAGGAGCTGCTCAATGTCAAGCTGGCCCTGGACATTGAGATTGCCACATACAGGACACTGCTGGAGGGAGAAGAGAGCAGGTAGGAGCAGCCCTGGATGCACCTTGTAAGGATGATCAGCAAAAGACAATGGGAGGAAAAAGAAATGCTGCAGCCAAGGCTGCAGAGGGGAGTGGGGTCCCTTTTTTTCCCTCCCACTGGGTGCAGAGGGGATCACATTCTCATCCAAAAAGAGGATGGGACATTAGTATGACCATGGAATTAGGAATCCAAACCTGCAGTGCTTTGGTGGGCAATTTGAACAAGCACCTCTCAGCAGGGTGCACCTAAAGAGCCGAAAGACATGTCAGGTTTCTAAGGAGGCAGTGGCTGGGCTCTACTTGACTGTGAATTTGAGGAATATGTCCCTAAATACATCTCTGAGACGTTTCTTTCTTTGACAGGATATGCACCGGCAACCCTGTGAGTGTAGGTGAGTTAATGAACCCCGCCTTGATTTCCTTACAAGCTTTTAAAGCTTGTAATGATCCTTTTAAGCCAGGTTTTCGCTGCCCTGGGGGTGACCCAGCCTGTTTTTCTCCCGCAGCCGTGGTCAGCGGCGGGGGCACGGTGGGGGAGTGCCGATCCCTGTCTGGAATCGGAGGCAAATGCACCGTAAAGACTGGAGGGGCCAGCGCGGGGCTGGGCATGGTCTCGTCCTTCGGCAATGCCGGGTTCAGCACCCGCAGTGTGGATTGTGTCCCCAAGGTCGGGGCAGGCTTCGGGGCCAGAAGCGCAGTCAGCTGCGTGGGGAGGGAAGTGCTCACCGGGGTGGACGGAGTCCAGTGCACCACCGGTATGGGCAACCTGGGCAACCTGGGCAACCTGGGCAACCTGGGCAACGTGGTGTGCGCGGGGGTGGAGCAGTGCGGCCCCGGGCCCGTGCTCATCCCCGGGCCCCCGGGGGTCTGCGGGAACAGGTTCAGCACAGCTGTGCGCGTGGTCAGGACGACCCGGTAGAGACCAGTGGGGCCCGACACGGCAAATTTTGTCATAATCAGCATTTCTGCAATAAAACAGTATTCCCCCTCCCTCTGACAGCCACAGGGATCACACAGCCATGTGCTAGGACATCGCTCTGCCTAAACCATTAGCCTGACAAAACCCACCCTCTCCCTGATGTCGTTCTTGGGGGAAACTCCCCCCCTGCCCCCCTCAGCCAGATGAGATTTTAATTTCTGAGACCATCCCTGTCTCCACTCATCCTGGCTTTTCAGTCACCCTTTCCTGCTTGACCCCTTTCCAGCAGAGATTCCTAATGCAGCTATTGCAAAAGGATGAAAAATTTGGTCATCCCAACTTCAGAGAGAGAAGCCACAATTTAATTGTCCAAGACAAAGCTACAGCTGTAATTTAACTTCTTTAATGACAGCAGAAAATCCAATTTTTCCTGTTTACAAGAGGGCTGGGAATGCTTATGTAAATTGGTCCAGGTTGCTACACTGTGTTTTGGTAGAGCAGATTTTAATTACACCCCAACGAGCACCTTATATTTCTGCAGTTTAATGCATGTGTTGTTTCTCCTGTGTGCAATAGACGGAGTTAAAGCTTTTCATGTGTAAGTGAACAGAGTTATTACCCTTCGCTTACTCCAGACTTTCAGCTGTACCTTCAATAAACTCCATGCATAATTCATGCTGCACTGCCTGGGCTTTATTTCCCTCCCTGATATTGCAAATCATAGAAATTTCCTCAAACCTGAGTCTCCAAATGGGTGGAGTTTGGAGCTTCAAGAAAGTTTTGTCTGCTCTCCTTCCTGAAGCACCTTTGCATACCTTTATTCCATCCACTGATTAGTGTGGCCACAGGGAAGTCTGGAAAGGAGGCTATTTAAGCATCCGTGGGTATGCAGTTTGCTTGGGATCTCTCACAGTGTCTGACATCTCTGGAAATTGAACAAAAAGGCAGGCCCTTGTTTAAGGAAATCAGTGAGAACCAGCTCAGGGAGGAACAGGAAAATAATCCTGCACCACACCTGTGAAACCCTCTCATGAGAGTGGGTTGATTTTACAAGAAAGGAAGAGCAAAGTGCAGTTTCCCAAAATGTGGCACAGGGACTTCTTCCTCAACCACCACCTTCCTTAAAATATGTGAACTCACACAAAGAGCAGGGTCTGGAGATGTGGCTAGATGTGCCACTCCATCATGCCTTCCAGGGAGGAAAAACCCTCTCCCACAATTTTAGGAAACTGGGATTTAGGAGAAATTATATTGGCCTCTCCTTTTTCTCTATGAGGTTCCTAGAATCATGGAATATCCTGGGTGGGAAGGGACCCACAAGGATCATTGAATCCCAGTCCTGGCCCTGCACAGGACACCACAAAAATCCCACTGGATGCTTGAGTGTTGTCCCAACACTCCTGGACTTCAGCAGGGCTCTCAGTTTTCCTGGACAGTGACCCCCTGATGGGTCTCTATTACTTGGCTGGGACGATCTTGCCATGGTGACAACTCAGCCCAGCTGGATGGACAGCTGGGGAAACAAACCAGCCCTGCAGCCGCTCCCTTCCCACAGCTCCCCGTGGTACAGCCAATGGCCCCTGAGCCAGCTCTGCATCACCCTTGGAGAAATCCCTGTGTCCAGCCTGGAGCAGCACAGGGTGTGGGTTCCTGTGCCCATGAAATGCTCACCAAGAACCAGGGGCTGGAATTTAATCCCCCATGTCCCGCTCTGCATCCAAGACTTCCCTGCTGACTCATGGCTTCTTTCCCTTGACCTCTCCAGGGCTGGAGGATGAGGTCAGCCCCCATCCCACACTCAGTCTGTCCTTGCTGGTGGGATGGGGATGAACCCATCATGGGATGAGTTCTGACCTCTGCTGCTCTCCCAGCATCTGGCATTTTAGCTCCCCTATGGTATATTGGATGTGATCAACAGGGAGCAGAGCACTAATTCTATTTTAATAAATGCCACAGTTGGCTGGGGCGTGGTGGAAGCCAAGTGGGTCAGTCCTTGGTGGGAAAGCAGAACTTACTCTGCTAAAGATGTTTTTGGAAATGCTGTCTTCATCTTTTCTGTTCCATGAACACGACTCAGGCTCATTTCATTTCTATGTAAATACCAAGCAGAAACACCCAAAACAAGAAGCTTCCAGTGCCCCAACAACTCATAATTTATGTTGATCATCTCCCTGCAAAGCAATACCTGAACACCAAACACCAGCCAGCTCCCCAGGGGGCAAAAGCAGCCTGGCAGCTCTTGCATTTCTGGGAAAAAGCCTTTAATCATCCCTATCCTCAACTCCCAGTTATTGCAAAAGCCATGTTTGCTGCTGCCTGCTTGAAGATATTCATGTAGATCGGGGTATTTTGGAGAGGAAAAAAAAAGCTAGGAATGTGGGTTTGGGGTAGATGGAGGTCAAATCCTGCACAGTGACAATCTGGACAGACCCTTTTGTAAATTGATAGAGTCTAAACCTATGGATTCACAGAATGATTGTATTAGAAGGGATCTTATAAACTGCCTCGTTCCACCCCCTGCCGTGGCCAGGGACAAATTCCACTATCCCAGGTTGCTCCAAGCCCCATTCAGCCTAGCCTTGAACCCTTTGAGGGATGGGGCAGCCACAGCTGCTCTGGGAAATCCATTGCAGGGTCTCCTCACCATCACAGGAGGAATTTGTTCCATATATTTAACTTCAATTTTCCCTCTTTCAGCTTGAACCCAGAACCTGGCAGAGTTGATCCAAACAGACATGAAAATGCCATATTTGTCTCTCCGTGTGGAGCCCCAAGACTTGGCTCCACACCAGTAACCACCCCAGGAAGGAAAGGGAGTGCTTTTCAGGTGGCCTTTGCATCGCTCACATACCCTGTGGATAACGAGCGGAGCAGAGAAGAGTGTGGGAGCCTGAAGTGACAATTCCCTCTTTCTTCTTGGCAGCCCCACCTTTAATCCCATTACATTCATTCAGCTCTAACGTCTGATCTGAACCCGTTCTTCAGCTTCAGGACAAGCTGCCTTTACTGGGGTCAAGGAACCATGAAGAAAAAAATCTCATTTTCCCATCGCACCCTGGCTTTGAATTTTATGCAAATCATGGAGGCAAGGGATGCTCATGAATTTAAAGTGACATTCCAGGTTCAGACCCACATTTTCCAAAAAGAAAAAAGCTGACCTGCACCGTCTGCACCATGTTGGAATAATTTCTCACTGCAAAGGGAAATTTTCTTTCAATGCCCCAGCTCTCCCACTTGAGCCTGCCCAGCAGCATTTTTTTTCCAGGGATAATCAGATATTTGGTCTTCTGTATTCGGTAGCACCTGTTTAAGTGTTCTTCCAGAGATGCCAGTGGGATTTTGGCTCCTTAATGGTTTTGTAGCTCTGGGGAACAAGGATGTGTTTTGAAAGGCAAGTAGAGTCCTGTCCTGTAAATATATTTAAGTTCCAGTCCTGCAGAATTCAGGCAAAGCCACCAGGGCAGCCCCATGCCAAAACCAGCTGAGCTCTGACATGCAAGGGATAAAATACTCTCAGTTCCACAAAGTCTGAGATGCCAGAAAATGCCACCACACCCTGTTGAATTTGTCTTTTTTCCCCAAGGACTTCAGGAAGTAAAATAAGGAGAATTTGTGGGAGTATTTTTCATGGTGGTTAAATCTGCTTTTGGAAGCATTTTGGATGGAAGGTTCAAATGTCTTTAAAAGAAATCACTGTTAGAGAGAGCCAGAAGCTCAGGACTGACTACATCCTAAAGTGGGCAAATGACATCCTTCCACTCTGCCTTCAGCTGGGCAGAGTGTTTTTCAGAAAATCTGCCTCTTTGAAATGGTTTTTAGGTCAAGGTGAAAATGAGTCAATCACATCATCAGCTGGCTGAAGAAATCACAACACAACCTCTGTGTGGAATGGAGTTGTCCTCTGGAAATGCAAATATCCAGAGGGAAAGCCTAGAAAGCCTGCCATAGGCTAAGTAATTAATATAAATGGGCAAAATTTGAGGTGGTATTTACATCTGGAAAGAAGAAAGAGGAAAACTTGTTCAGGACCTCTTTGTCTAGTCATCCCAAAGAGATGGTCCCTGCCCAGGGAGTAGGAACAGCAAACTGGATAAATTAGAGCCCCAAAAGGGATGTCAGGTTTCATGAACATCAAGCTGCCTTCTGCCTTCAGGTGAAGAAACTCCATGAATTATTTTTGTTCAGTTTTAACCATTTTGTTCTCACTGTCTTTCACTTGAGTTAGTCCAGAGGCCTCTCCACTGATCTCTGTGTTGATGTGCTGCATCATTTAAGTAGAATTGGGAATACAAGACATTGTTTCTGGCTTTATAACATTTAAAAATTACACAGTAAAGAAATTATAGAATCATGGAATCCCAGAATGGTTTGGGTTGGAAGGAATCTCAAAGACCATCTTATTCCATACCCATTCCTCACAGGCAGGAACACCTTGCATTAACCCAAGTGGCTCCAAGCCCCTCACAACCTAGCCTTGGACACTTGCAGGGTTAGGCAAAATAATACAAAATAAAGTAACCCATCTCTGTGGGAAGACAGAGGTTTTGCACCAGGCTGAGCTCTCCCTGACAGAAATCTGGGTGTTAGATAACTCTTCCAGCTGAGCAGATCCAGCCCCAGGAGGTGTGTTTGGGTGGAATCAGGGTTTAACAAGTCTCAGGGAGACAGCTGCCTCCTGGCATGTCAAAACCATGAAGGCACTAAATTGATCACTGGACTTCCATGAAACCAAGCCCAGATCCACGGGGGATAAAAGGGGCACCCGTATTCCCTTTCCTCGGAGAGCCGCAGAGTCTCTCTGGCTGTGTGGGGCCCTTTTCTGCTGCCACGATGAACCGGACGCTCAGCATGAGAGCAGGAGGTGGAGGCCGATCCTACAGCGCTGCCTCGGCCATAATTCCAAGCAGCAACAGGACTGGTTTTAGCTCTGTGTCTATGGCACGATCAGGAGGAGGAGGAAGTGGCTTTGGGAGGCTCATTGGAGGAGGTGGTGGTGGCAGTTCTGGTGGTGGTGGAGGTTTTGGCAGCAGGAGCCTCTACAACCTTGGTGGTAGCAAGAGGATTTCCATCGGGGTTGGAAGCAGCTTCCGAGCTGCTTTTGGAAGTGCAGCTTCTGGTGGCTCTAGCCTGGGAGGTGGTGGCGGAGTGGGTGGCTGTGGGCTTGGCAGTGGTGGAGCTGGTGGTGGGTTTGGGCTGGGGCTTGGTGGTGGAGGTGGTGGATTTGGCTTTGGTGGAGGTGTTGGTGGGCTTGGCTATGGTGGTGGTTATGGAGGAGGTGGAGGGTTTGGCCTTGGTGGACTGGGTGGTGGCAGGAACCCCGCGGGATTTTCTGGCGGCCCGTCTGGAGTGGGTACAATCCAAGAAGTGACCGTAAACCAGAGTCTTCTGGCACCGCTGAACCTGGAGATAGATCCAAACATCCAACAAGTGCGGAAAGATGAGAAGGAGCAAATCAAGACCCTCAACAACAAATTTGCTTCTTTCATTGACAAGGTGAGGTCTCACTGGGTAATGTGGATCAGTGGTAGAGGGGGAGTGAGGATCTAGTAGATACTAAAATATGACTTCAGAGATCTTCAGTCTGTCACTCATTTCACCCCTGCATGTCTTCACTAACTCCCTCAAACAATAATGTCCTTCTGGATATTTACAGGGGAGAAAACAAGACAAGAAAATTGTAGTAATGGGATTAGATCCAGGTTTTGTGCCTGAGAAATAACACTGATTAGTTGAAATGGAGTAAGTCAGTTTTGGGTCCAGGTCTAGTGGCTCAACCCAACTCTCTCTCTGGGCAATCACAGCAGATGTCTTGGTCTTCGTTGTTTATTGTCTGCAAGATAAAATCCTTTTTATATTGACTCATTTGATTCAACCACTCAAGTCCTTCCTCAGCTTTTAATCAGAAATATGTTGTTGTGTGAGCAAAAAGAAACACAATTAACCTTTTAGCATTAGCACTCATACCTTGGCTTTAATGAAGGAAGATAGATATTTTACAAAGAAAGAAACCCCAGAGGGTGTGAAAGAAGAGCTTCACTGTCTGGTGAAGAAAGAGCTGAACCCATATTTTCTTACCATTGCTCATTGGCTTCCTAAATCAAATTGCCTCTGAAGAGAACTGTCCAATGAGGGTGGATTTGCTCAGCTACAGGTTGGGCTAACATAGCCCTGAGTAATCCAGAGGATATTCCCATCTTGGAAACTCTTAGTTCAGGAATCCCTTGGCTCCTGCCATGCATCACTGCCAGTGTTGAATATTGGCTGTCAGCTCACAGGTGTCTTCTGCCTAAAATATCTTCTATCTTATCTTCTGCTTCCCAATGCTCAGGTTCGCTTCCTGGAGCAGCAGAACAAGGTGCTGGAGACCAAATGGACCCTTCTGCAGGAGCAGGGCCAAAAAAACAATTCTGGCAAGAGCAACCTGGACCCGCTGTTTGAGGCCTACATCAACAACCTGCGGCGGCAGTTGGCCAACCTGCTCAATGAGCGGGGACGCATGGATGGGGAGCTGAAGAACATGCAGGACCTTGTGGAGGACTTCAAAAACAAGTGAGTGTGAAATGATGTGGAAATGGTTCAGCTGAACATTGAGCAGCAGGAGTTTTCACCCAGAGGGTGGTCAGGCAGTGCCCAGGCTCCCCAGGGAATGGTCACCATTCCATGGCTACCAGAGCTCCAGGAGTGTTTGGACAATGCTCTCAGGCACAGGGTGGGATTGTTGGAGTGTCCTGTGCAGGGCCAGGAGTTGGACTCAAGGATCCTTATGGGTCCCGTCCAACTCAGCTGAATCTGTGATTCTATAATTCTGTAATTCTAGGATTCTGTGATTCTATAATTCTGTGTTTCTATGGTTCTGTGATTCTGTAACTCCATGATTCTATGATTCACATCAAAAATTTCAATTTCTCAAACTCAAACATCCAGATTGAAGTATTAATGGAAATTTATCTAGGAAAAGGGAAAAAGTGTCTCCAGTTTGTGCTCCAATCTGTAACACAGAACATCACTAATCACCTCCAATACCCCCTGCTCAGAGGTATCTCTCCCTGCAGGACCCATTTTCCTCCACAGCACCAAAAAGGGTCCATTGACATTTTTCCCATCAAAAAATGGAGATTCAGCCAGGACACAGCTCCTTGTGATGGCTCTTGCAAAGGAAAACCCTCTAAATCAGCTTTACCTTTCTTGTTCCATCCGTGTTAAGTCAAAAATGTCTTTTCTGCCTTTTGAGAAAGGGGAATTTCACACATTTGAGCTGGACAGTTCCCAGGAGGCTGATTTGGAGATGCCACCCCCAGTTCAGATCACTTTGCAGTCCTACCTGGACACCTGTTCTGCTTTCCAAGGTTTGATCCAGCACCTCTTTCCCTTTATCCCTGTAGATATGAAGAGGAAATCAACCGGCGCACAGCGGCAGAGAACGAATTTGTGGTGCTCAAGAAGGTGGGTGGGACAGGAGGTGCTGAAGATGCTTAGATAACCCCAACCATTGTGCAGACTGGGAATATCCTGAGGGATGGGAGATCTTATGGAACTGCATCCTCATCCTTTAGAAGGGTTTTTAATCACCATTTGATCATGGCATTGCGGGAAAGGAATGGAGTGGCTTGTAGGAAGGAAGCAAAATCTCCTCCCAGTCCAGTCCCACAACACATACAGGTGCAGAAGAGACCATGTAGAGACAAAGGGGATCAGTGATGCTTGGGAATCCCAGGTACCAAGGCCAAAGAGCCAGGACTTCCCTCCTTATCCACTTCCAAATTACACACAGAACTCTTCTAAGGCAAGAGATGCCGTCTTGGTGCTCATCCAGCAGGATGTGCCAAGCACAGCTTCTCTACCAGGCAGCAGGGAAAGGGGTGGCCTTGCATCCAGGCTTGGCTGTTTCTTGGCTGTGTCAAGGAACTTCTTCCTGGCTGAGAAAAGGATCCAGGTGCCACAGGTGTCCCCACAGCTGCTCTTTTCCAGGACGTGGATGCTGCTTACATGAACAAGGTGGAGCTGGAGGCCAAGGTGGACACACTGAGTGATGAACTCAACTTCCTCCGAGCCCTCTATGAGGCGGTACAGACAAATCCCCAATTCCCGTCCTGCCGCTGTCCTTGGCTGGGGAATGCCACCACTCTGAGGGTTGGGAGAGGTAAGTGCAGCTCCCGTGTACTTCCCACAGGAGCTGGCCCAGCTCAGCGCCCAAGTGTCCGACACCGCCGTCATCCTGTCCATGGACAACAACCGGGACCTGGACCTGAGCAGCATCATTGCCGAAGTCAAAGCTCAGTATGAGGACATCGCCAACCGGAGCCGTGCTGAGGCTGAGGCTTGGTACCAAACCAAGGTGAGCTGGCCTATCCTTGCCACACAGAATTCCTGCTGCCCCTAAGAGGGGCTGTTTGAGCCATGTCTCATCCAGCCAGATACCTCAGACAGTTCAGGTTATATCTTCCTTCTCACCTCAGTTTGAGGAGCTGCAGGCCACGGCTGGGAAACACGGTGATGACCTGCGCAACACGAAGGGTGAAATCTCAGAGCTCAACCGGCTCATCCAGAGGATCCGCTCCGAGATAGAGAACACGAGGAACCAGGTAGGAATGGCAAAAGGAGCCAACAGAGCCCCATTCTGTGGTTCCTCAACACCACAGCTCAACTTTGCTCATCAGGGACTTTTCCCATACTGTAAAATTTAACTATTAAGTAGTTTTGTGAGTCTGGCATTTCAACTCCAGCTGTGTTAGCTCAGCTGGAACATTTTCCATTAACGTCCCAGCCAGAATGCGTTTCTTCCTTGGGTGACTCTCACCCAAAGGGAAGAGCAGCTTTCCAAGCCCCCCCATCCCTTGCAGTGTGCCACCCTGCAGACAGCCATCGGAGACTCTGAGGAGCGCGGGGAGTTGGCCCTTAAGGACGCCAAGGCAAAGATGATTGACCTGGAAGACGCCCTACAGAAAGCCAAGGCTGACATGGCCCGGCAGCTCCGGGAATACCAGGAGCTCATGAATGTCAAGCTGGCCCTGGACATCGAGATTGCGACCTACAGGAAGCTGCTGGAGGGCGAGGAGAACAGGTGGGAGCAAAATCCTTGTGGGGATAGTAGTGACTATCATTTTTCCCATCAGAGTTTGATTCCTCTGACTGTCTATGTAATTTTGCTCTAATATTCTCTAACCTCCCAACAGGCTCAGTGGGGAGGGACTGAACCCCATCAGCTACTGTAAGTATCACAGCTCTGGATCCCAAAGACTAACTTTAAGGGAAACCGTGGGAAAAGTGAAGTTTTTCCCCACATAAGACTTCTGGAGCCCTCCACTGTCCTTACAGGCTTGCACAGGGGATGGAAGTTGGGTTTAAGTCCTGTGGGTGAGGGTCCTGATGATGGTGCTTCCTGGAACTGGGTGACTCCCCAGAGCAGCTGTAGCTGTCCCTTCCCTGGAAATGTCCAAGGCCAAGTTGGTTGGGGCATGGAGCAGCCTGGGATAATGAAAGGAGTCCCTGCCCATGGCAGGGGCAGGGATGGGATGGCTCTTATGGCCCTTCCAGCCCAGCCTATCCCATGATTCCATGGCTGCCAAGCAGGTGTCCAACCTTCTGGTTGTTTTTCCTTGCAGCAGTCATCAGTTCTGGCTCCAGCATTGCTGGTGGAGCTGGTTTAGGAGGAGGATTTGGTGGACTGAGCCTGAGTGGAGGAGGCGGCGGAAGTGGTTTTGGCCTTGGAGGAGGTGTTGGAAATGGTTTTGGCCTTGGAGGAGGCAGTGGGAGCAGTTTCGGTCTTGGAGCTGGCAGCGGAGGAGGAGGAAGCTACAGTTTTGTAAGCGGAGGTGGATATGGACTCAGGGCTGGAGGTGGTCTTGGAGGTGGATTTGGAGGAGGGAGTGGTCTGGGCACTGCTGGCAGCTACAGCAATGCCGGAGGTGGCAGCAGCACCCTGAGCACCAGTGGAGGGAACTTCAGCTCTGGAAGTGCAAAAGGCACCAACCCAGGTGTGAAAATCGTCTCCAAAACCTCCTCCAGCAAAAAGAGCATAAAAAGCCAAAGCCTGAAGAATGCCACAGAGCCCGAGTAAAGCCAAGCCCAGACCCTCATCTGTTCCTCCTGCCCACCATTCTCCCCCACCTCCACCGTTCCAGCTGCCCCTGCCCTGCTCCTGCTCTGTAGTTCTCACACATTTGGATCTCAGGTCAAGAAACCAGAGCTCTCCAAGTCCCTGGAACAGGACTTAAAGGAAAACACCGGCCTAAGTGATTGTTCTGAATGGGGGATTGGTTTGGTTTTCCATTTGTTTTTAATAAGGCCAAGCAGTTTGTGATTGTGGCCACCCACAGCCATCAGCTAAAACAGAGCAAATAGCAGGGAACGTTTTAGCTCAATTCTGGTTTCTTCATCCCAGAAGCCCAGGGATGGCCTGGGAATGTGCATTTAGCTCATCCTGCTTTGTTTTCGCTGCTGGAAAGAGCCCAACTCGCTCCTTCACAAGAGAAGCTCATCTGCATGAGAGGTCTGGGTTATTTTTCTGCTGTCTAGAAATACTCCTGGAGGCTACTCAAAGATCCCAGGCAGTGGCTTGTAATGTCCCTCTTAAAATTTTATTCATTCTGAGTCACTCTCATGAAATGGAAAATCCCTCTTTCCTTCATTCACAGCCAAGTTTTGAAAGATATGATTCTTCACATATTGCCAAGTTTTGCTGCTGAGTCAGCTCAGGCACTTGAGCCAGACCAGGATTCGGAGCATTAATGTTTGAGCAGCAACCTGAGATCCCTCCACCCACAGATGAGAATTCAGTGTGCCACGAGCTTGTCAAAAAGCTTTTCCCAAATCACTGTCCCATTCCTGTCCTTTCTCTTCTTAAATAACCTTGCCCACAGTGGCCCTTACATGGAACTTTGAGGGTGGTTTTTGTCAGAGGATTCACCAGTGATTAATCCAAAACCTATGAAAAAGGGCTTGTTTTCTAAATTATAGGATTTTAAAATTCTTAATAATGTCTGACACAACAAGTCCTTCAAAAGCAAGATCAATGCTTGCTGTGAAATGGGGTTTCTGTCCTGTCCCATACAAGGTTTTGCTAGAATGTCTTCAAAAATTCCCAAATCCTCCAGCAATCCAAGTCCTGCTGTCTTTCCCCATGGCCTTGGTCACAGAAAGTGGGGAAAGTCTGAGACTGTGAAAATCACGCTGGAAAAGTTACCTGAAGGGCCATGTCCAAAGCTCCTGGGGGAATTCCAGCATCCCTTCTCTGTGTGGGTTCCTCTGCCAAAAGAAAGACCATTGGGAAACTGGGAAATGCAGTAGGTTCCAGCCCAGTGTGTGGGAAACAAGGCAGTCGAGAGCAGGATCCCAAAGGAACTCCAGCATCCCAAATCTATTTACCCATTTTCTGGTGGAATTTACCCCCTAGCCTTCCACTGTGTCTTTTTATTTTCGGAAAGCAATATTAAAAAAGAAAATTGCAGCTTTTTATACTTCCGTAATACTGATGCCACTCCATGTTTCCCTTACTCTCTGTATTTGGAACGTGTCCAATAAAATGAGATGGTAATTTATCTGTTATTTTTATTTATCTTTTTATTCTAAACCAGAACCAGCAATGCAAAATATTTTTATCCTTCCTCAGAATGAGCTGGAGGCATATTTTCTTTACTTCCAGGGAAAAGCTTTGAAATTCTGATTAAATTATAATGAAAATCTTGAAATTGGTTGTCCCAAAGTAAATTGAAGAATTGGAGAAAACTGGAGGAGGAAGAGGAGGAAGAGAAGGAGGGTGGAGGTTTATCCTTAAGTGACAAGATAATTAATCACCATTCATTTCTTAAATTATTTGAGTTAATCCAAAATATTTTCTTCCATGGAAGGGAGGGTTTGGGGCAGCCAGGCAAAACCTCAGGATTCAATTTTTGCTTTCTTAAAAAGCCAGAGCCAAACCAAGTGTCTGCAGGTCTTTTGGGGAGGCTTTATCTGGAAGATCTGGGTTGGGGATGAGTGCTGGAGCACAAAACAGATATTTGTTTTGGAGCACTGATCAGATATTTCAGTCAGTCATTGCAAAAGAAGAATAAAACAAAGAAAAAGTGGAGAAAAACCCTCAGCCAAATGTTATTGCAAAGCCCTTATTGAATTTCAAAGGTTCAGATGTTTTGCTCTGCTCTGACCTTGCAACATCCTGGCCCTGCATAACTCCGGGCAGAGCTCGGGAAGGAGCAGGAACATGGGAAGGAGCAGGAGCAGACATGCCAGCATGTCCTGGCAAGTTCAAAGGAGACGCTGCAGCAAAACCTTGCTCAAACCCAGGTGCACCAAAATACAGCAATATCTCATCCCCTTTGCCCATGAAATCAAAGGAGTCTCAGCAAAAGACTAAATCCAGGGACAAAACCAGACTCAAGAGTCCCAGAATCCCAGAATAGCTGGGGTTGGAAGGGCCCTCTGGAGCTCATACAGTCCAAGCCCCTGACAAAGCACAGACACCTGGAGCAGGTGACACTGGAGGGCATCCAGGTGGGCTTGGAATGTCTCCAGAGAGGGACAACCCATGCCTTCCCAGGGCAGCTCTTCCAGGACTCTGCCACCTCCATGGAAACAAGTTCTTCCTCATGTTAGGGTGGAATTTCTTGTGTTCTGGTTTATGGCCATGATTTCTCCCTGCCCAGAGAGGTGGTAGAACCGCCATCCCTAAAGGCATCCAGGGCATGATCGGATGTGGCACACAGTGCTCTGGGCTGGTGATGAGGTGGGGATCAGGCACAGATGAGACTCGATGACCCTAGAGGTCTTTTCCCACCTCAGGGATTCTGGGATCCTTGTCCTGTCACTAGGCAGCACTGAACAGTCTGACACTATCCTATTTGCACCCCTGGGAGATATTCATGTGGATTGATGAGACCCTCTCAGATAAGATATTTTAATGGACATTTGGATATTCTTATGATTGTTGGGATCCTCTCTTAGTCCTCTCTTCTCCTGACCACGCCCAGCTCCTGCCATTTCTCCTCATCAAAGAGAGGCTCCAGACCTCTCATCACCTTTGTGGCTTCCACTGGACCCACTCCAGGAGCTCCTTGTCCTTCTGGAACTGTAGAGTCCAGAACAGAACACAACACTCCGCACGTGGCCCCACCAGGGCCAAGTAGAGGGGCAGGAATCCTTCGTTGGCCATGGTTTTCCCAAGGCATCCCAGGATTCCATTGGGAATTCCATTCCTTCTGATCATGAGTGCTGCTGGCTTACGGTCAGCCTGTCATCTACCAAAACTCCTCAGTCTCTGCTGTCCAGAGGATGTTGCAGACATGCCAAAAAACTAGCGAAGGTTAAAAATAAACTCTGAGTCACCTAGATTTCTGATCCCGCCAAATTGCACAGGCTGGGTGAGAGGACTTAGCACAGCTCATGACAGCCCAACCTTAACCAACCTGAAGAGTTTTTAATATCTCTTTTCCAGTCCCTTCAGAAGAAAAGAGCAAATCAGAGCTCAGAGATAGCTGAGCTCCTGCAGACAGGAGCTCTGTTCCTCCTCCCTTTCTCTGCAGTGCTCTCACCCCCAAGACAACCCCCATGACATGCCCTGCCTCTCCACAGGGAACTGTCCCAGCTGAGGGGCCAGCACAGCCCCCCTGCAGCCCTGAGCACCTTCAGTGGGACACTGCATGTGAGAAAGGAAACCAAGAAAAGAAAAGTTTGAGGGACCGAGAGATTCTGAAAAAAATTTCCTTGTTTTGGTGCCTAAGCCATCCTTTGCTTTGCTTTTCCAAATCCTTTGTAATATCCCACTTAATTGCCACTGTCTGCAGCAACAGGCTTTCCTAGAAGAGCTGGGGAAGTAATGATTCCCTTCCACATGAATCCTTTCCCTCTGCTTTAATTAAAACATGTGCTCCTGTTCCCAGGTGTGACTTTGCATAAGCAATTTGGGAGTCAAAGGCAAGTTCCCTGCCTGGCCCACGTCTGCAGGTTCCTGGCACAGCTGTGCCAGTTCACATGGGCAGGCATAGGGAAGCAAATCTCTATGGATCTGCCGTGCTTGGAGCAGAGTTTATTTATTTTCAGTATCACTGTGTTATTTTCAGCGCCCAGAGGTCTCATGGCTGAGGTTGCTGCCGCTGTGAAATCGGGGGCCGCTGGGTTTGATGGAGTGAGGAGTGAAGTTTTCCCAGCAAACCGCTGCGTTTCCAGCAGGATATTCCCACATCTCCACTCCCGGGGCGAGAGCACCCCCTTGCTACAGCCCAGCCGCCTCCCCGCGGCGGGAGGGATTTTGGATGAGCAGCGGGCACCGGCTCCAATCGTGCCCGCGGTGAGTCACCGACAGAACCGGGAGCGCTCCAAGGAGATGGGAGCGCTGCTGTTTTCTGATCACAAGGAGACAAAACCCAACCAAACCAAACCCAACCCAGCCCAACCAAACCCCTCCTGCTCAGGCTCTTTCAAGTTCCCAGACAGAAAAAAAAAGCAGCGGTTGGAAACACAACAACACAAACAATCTCTGAGACTCAGCCAATTGTTTAAACTCCTCCTTTTGGATTGAGCCCCTGCACTTTTTGCTCAGGGAAATTTGGGGATTTTTCTGGTTGAGTTGCTCAGGGTCTCATCTCTTTGTCTTTCACTATTACTTCACCTGGCCAAGGAGGGCAGCCCTAGCCGGTGGGCAGCCTTAGCCAGTGGGCAGAATCCAGTTCACAAAAGCATTTGGGGAGATATTTTGAGTGGGAATGAGGGGATTTTTTTCTCTAGTATCTTGTGTCCAGCTCTTCATGGACACAAGAGAAGGATCCCCAGCTCTCAAGCCTTTACATAACCCAGACTCATTGTGGGGGTTGAAAGTCCTGCAAAAGGGTTCATCCAGAAGCAATATCAAGAAGCAAAAGTTACTTTAAAAAGTTTTTCCAACTGTGTGATCTCAGTGGAGTGAAGGAGGGGCATGGGAAGGAAAGTGGGTGAATTCCCCTCCACAGAACATCTTTTAGAGCCAGCAATGACGTGGAAAGTGTTGGATAAATATAAAGCGGGGGGAGGAGGGAGGCAAAAAAAGTGATAAAAATACCACTTCAGACAGAGGTTTTGAACTCTGAGCCTGACAAGGAGGTACTACAGAACCACAATAATTTTGAGCAGCTTTTTAGTAGTATAAGTCTCTATTAAGGAAAGTACTATTCAATCTATTTTGACGTGGTTTTGGAAAAGGCATTTACTTGCTGTCTTTCAAAATTGTGTTAACTAATTCCTCAGTTTCTCCTGGAATGAGGGGAGATGACTTTTGGTAAGATCCCAGAAAATACTGCCATGACACAACTTCCACTCAGCTCATCTTCTCAAGCCCATGACCATTTAGATCCAGAAAAAAAAATCAATAAAACTTGAATATTAAAAAAAAAGAGTACAATATCAGCACTGATCATTAAAACCACCTTCAGACCCAACTTTCCCGAGCTAACAATAGGACATGCATGGCCAGTCACAGAGTTGGAAATCTTGGAAAAGCCCCTGTTTTTCTTGCCTATGCAACATGTTAAACCTGAAAATGAGACTTGCAAAATCTTCACTTTGCTCAAGCCAGCAAATCCTTGGCTCGCCTGAGGGAATGCGGCTCCCAGGGTCTCAGGAATCATGTTGCATCCTGCCCTGAGTGCAGACCTCGTCCCATTCAATGCTAATTCCATGACTCAGAGCGGCGGCTTTGGTGGAGGGGGGAGCTCCCTCTCGCCGTTACTTTCCTGCCTGCAAACAATGCATTTTTCAGCGCCTTGCCGTAGCTGAGGTGTGTTTGACAAGGCAAGTTGCTGCAAGGCACGTCAAGTTCTGAATTCCCGTGCCAAGTTTTCCAAGCAGATAAAAGAGGAGGCTCCCAAGCTCTCCCATTACAGGGGTTTCTGTCTCCATTGCCCTCTGCTCTTTTCCTGCTGCGCAGCCTTTTTTTGTTTTCCTCTCTCCTACTCTTTGTCTTCCCAACTGAACCCACTATGAGCCGTATCTCTTTCAGATCATCTACTGGAGGGGGCATGAGGGGCTTTAGTTCAGGCTCTGCTATCGTTGGAGGTGGTGGTGGTGGGACCAGAAGCAGTTTTAGCTCTGTCTCTGTCTCCAGAGTTGGAGGAGGAAGAACTGGAGGTGGAGGAGGCTTTGGAGCTGGTGGTGGCTTTGGCAGCAGAAGTCTCTATAACTTGGGTGGAAGCAAAAGAATTTCCTACAGCTCGGTCAGTGGAGGTCTACGGAGTGGAGCCGGGGGCGGATACAGCTTTGGTCTTGGCTATGGTGGCGGAGCAGGCACTGGCTTTGGCTTAGGAGGAGCCGGTGGTGGTGGCTACGGGTTGGGAAGTGGATTTGGGCTAGGAGGGCCCGGATTTGGTGGCCGAGGTGGCCCCGGGTTCCCTGTTTGCCCACCTGGTGGCATCCACGAAGTGACTGTCAACCAGAGCCTCCTGGCACCCCTCAAGCTGGATATTGATCCGGAAATCCAGAAGGTGCGAACACAGGAGAGGGAGCAGATCAAGACCCTCAACAACAAATTTGCCTCTTTCATTGACAAGGTGAGAGTTTGGTCTGAACCATCAAGCTACACATGCTATCAGTTGCTTCAGGAAAAAAACTTCAGGAAGAAACTTCATTTGGATTTAGGGACTTGCCTGAACTGATCCAAGCCAACAAACAATGTGGGTTTGGCTGAAAACTAAGAACTGCTTTATGTTTCTTCTTAGCAAGGATGAGTTTTTCAGCATCTTTTTATTTTTGACAAAGTAATTCTCTCTCTTCCCTGTAAAAACAATCCTGGGGTGGATGAATCTTCTCCTTTACAATGGGATACAACCAGTTTAAACCAGTAAGGTGGGCTGAACATCTACTGGGGGGAGAAACATTAAAGTTGCAAGGATAGGTGTTTGGCCTGATTAAAACTCCTGAAAAAATCTTGCTAAACATCTCCAGACTCTTCTAATACTTTTAAGACTCCAATGCCCTAAACTGGAGCACTCCTAATAATTCCCTTCTGATTGTCCCAACATCTCTGGACCTTTTCTGTTGGTGATCCCACCTTTTCCTGGCAGTTGTGAGGTTTTTCCACACATGTCCCTGGTTTTGTTTCTCCCCAGGTGCGCTTTTTGGAGCAGCAGAACAAGGTGCTGGAGACCAAGTGGACCCTCCTCCAAGAGCAGGGTCACACTGTCACCAGGAAGTCCCTGGAGCCCATTTTCGAAGCCTACATCAACAACCTCCGGCGGCAGCTCGACAGCCTGATGGGAGAGAGGGGTCGGCTGGACTCTGAGCTCCGGAGCATGCAGGACATGGTGGAAGACTTCAAAAACAAGTAAGGGATCCTGCTCTGGAGCGCAAGTTGTGCTGGCCAGGAAAATCTGGGCTGGTGCTCATTCCTGCTGGTGCACATTTGGTGTTTGTTCCAGGTTCCTCTTCTCATCATAAAATGTGTTCCCAGAATTACCTTTTGTTATTTTGCATTTATCGCAAGCAAGGTCAGTGTTCAGCACAGCCTTCCTGGGGTATTGCTCCAGCACAACAGAAGTCAAAGTCTGATCCCTGGAGTCTCCTGAAATAATATACCAGGAGGCAGAAAGATTAGTAAATTGCGAGGATAATAGACAGGGAAAGCCATTATTAAATGTAGCCAATAAACTTCCAGCTCCAAAATCCCACATTTCCCATTCTGTGAAGGAAATTCCAGCCTTTCTAGAGGGCCCAGATGACCTGGGATTGTTTTGGCTCACTCAGCTCCCATCACCTGGAAGATGATCATCAGTTTGCCAAAAATTTCCCTGGGGAGGGAATTAATCCCCTGCTGAGATGCTGGATCTAGTGGAGGGGGGATGGATCATTCTCAGGACACACCAGTTAGTACCTGCTGCCTGGAGGGGAATTTTGGGGGGCATTTTTAGGTGAGGCCATTGACTTTTATTTGGCTGAGAACATTATGTCCCTTCTACAACCAGTCCTGGATGCAAATTTGAGACTCACACTTCAGGGCTGGAATATGTTAATATTAAGTAATTAAGCATGGGAAGAGACAGATTTTTTTGCGAGGGGAGCTGGGAAGACAACACTTAGATGCAATAGGAGGGACTGGCAGAGCTTCTGGTGTGGTTTTGGGGTCTTTTGAGGTCTTGAAGTGTATTCTAGACTTTTAGAAATACTGGTTAGGTCCAAAATAATCCATTCTACACTATGGATTTCAGAGCTACCACCTGGGAAAAAGAACACATTTTAAGTCTAGAGTTTGTTCCCAGTCCACTGGCTAATTCCCACCTCTTCCCTTGTCCACTAAGAGATCCAGCTGCAGGTAAAACTCTGCCAGTATTGGTGAGAGGACTGGCACGAATCTGCCTTTGAAAGCCAGGTTTTGTCTCAAGAGCCTGCATGTTTTGTCTACTTTCTAGCTAAGCCCCGCCCTGATTATCTGATGAGAGAATATTGCTCAGAGCCATAGAAAGTTCCACAGAACCACTGTCAGAGCTGTAATGATCCTCTCTTGCACAACTATGGAATTTTTTGTTTTAATTAAATGCTGCAGTGGGTTCTTCAGAGCTATTAGCATTATTATAATATCAAGTATAAAATGATTGCTTTATTATACACTTGTAAGCATTGCAGTGCAGCTTTGTTGGAAGTCTTTTGCATAACTTTGTTTGGAGCGAAGGTCACCGGGAATGGCTGCTCCTGCTTCCTGCCAAAACGGGCTCTGAATCTGCACATTTATGTATGAGCTTGACTTTATGGACAGTGATTAAAATATATTAATTCAACTGGGACTACTCACACCATGGAGTCCCACAGTTCAAAGACAGAAATATTTGCTCTGCGTCTGCTCTGGATAAACATGTGGGAGTAGGAAATATATCCATGAGCCACAACTGATGATTTGGGAATGGGGTACTCCCACCTCTTCATTCCATCCAACCCCCCTCACTCTTTTATCCTGGCAGATATGAAGATGAGATCAACCGGCGCACAGGTGCTGAGAATGAGTTCGTGGTCCTCAAAAAGGTGACTGAGTTGGGAATTATGGGCCAGGAAAGGGAATTAACTCACCTTGCAGAGTTCAAAAAAGACTTGGTGGGAGTTGGGGTCCTGCACCCTCATCGCTGGGTCAAGCTGGGAGATCAGCACATTCTGGGTGGGTCCTCCTGAGGCCAGGAATGGACACAACCTTCTCTGTGCCCATAGAGCTGCCCTGTTTTCTGGTCTCTTGTGGCTCAGCTTAACTCAGTCTCTGGTGACATCTTTGTGAGTCAGGCCTTTGCCTTCTGCCCAAGAACCTGGTTCTGGCTCACAGACAATGTCCATTACATTAAAAAAATACCCTCATCACAGGGACATAAAATGAGCCTAAGGAACTGCTGGCAGTGGCACAGGTTGCCCAGGGAAGCTGTGGCCGCCCCATCCTTGGAAGAGTCCCAGGCAATATGTATGGTCTATGGAAGGTGTCTCTGCCCATGGCAGGGGTGGGAATTGGATGAGCTTTCAGGTCCCTTCCAACCCAAATCATTCCATGGTTTCACAATCATATGAATAATAGATAATAGACCTGGAAGCAGACATGATTCCATTGGTGTCCTGAAGCCCCTTTGTGTTCTGGTTTAATCAGAAACCATTGGTATCTTCTCTTTAGGATGTGGATGGTGCCTACATGAACAAGGTTGAGCTCCAGGGCAAGGCCGATGCACTGGCAGATGAAATCAACTTCCTGAGAGCTCTGTATGAGGCGGTGAGTGTCTCCTGGAGAGCATCTCCCATCTCCTACCGCATAGATCCCACACCCAGGGCTCTACGAGACCAGAGAAGAAGGTGGCCCCAGCCTCTGTAATTAAATCAGTTACAAAATGGAGACAGAGAAAGAGAAATGCAAGAAAACATCTTGGCAGGGAGGACTCCCAAATCACCTCATCTCTGTGGTTTCCACCATTGATACCAGACCATTAACTTCATTTTTTTTTATCTTCTGCAGGAGTTGTCCCAGATGCAGCAGCAAGTGTCTGACACCTCTGTAGTTCTGTCCATGGACAACAACCGGAACCTGGACCTCAACAGCATCATCGCCGAGGTGAAGGCGCAGTATGAGGACATTGCCAACCGGAGCCGTGCTGAGGCCGAGGCTTGGTACCAGAACAAGGTGGGTAACCAGGGTGACAGACTGATTTCTGTGGTCAGAAATTATCAGAAATTATTTCCCATCAGCTGGGGGGAGACAGGGATGAGATGTTCAAAAGTTTTGACTTTGGGCTCACAGAGTTACTGGCAGAACTGGCCTTAAACACTTCCCCTTCCAAGTTCTTGCAGGTGACAATGCCCAGGTCCCCTGTGCCATCAAGCACTGCCTTCCCAGAAGATATTGAGAGTTAAGGGGAAGTGCCATTATTCTGTGGGCAGATTTCAGAGGAATCTTGTCCCACACCCCTTAATCCTCATCCAGACCTGCACTTTGTCCCCTGAAGGCCCCTCACCCTTCCCTGAGCTCCAAGTACTCACCAGTGCTCTCCTTCTTTCCCTGCACCAGTATGAGGAGCTCCAGGTCTCTGCTGGGAGACACGGGGATGACCTGAGGAACACCAAGATTGAGATTTCAGAGATCAACCGGATGGTCCAGAGGCTGCGGAATGAGATCGACAGCGTGAAGAAACAGGTAGAAGAGGGATGGTCCTGCAGAGCAGGAGGAGGTGGATGGGAGGTGATGGTGGTCAGGCACAGCAGGAGGAACCAGGTGCCATCAGGAGCCCTCAGTGCCATCCTGGGAGCAACCAGCCAGTCTCTACAACCCCCCAGCAAGAGAGAGCGTGAATGAAACAGCTGCTTGTTCTCCCCACTCCAGTGTGCCAACCTCCAAGCAGCCATTGCTGAAGCTGAGGAGCGCGGGGAGATGGCCCTCAAGGATGCCAAGGCCAAGCTGACTGAGCTGGAGGATGCCCTGCAGAAAGCCAAGGCTGACCTGGCCCGACAGCTCCGGGAGTACCAGGAGCTCATGAATGTCAAGCTGGCCTTGGACATCGAGATCGCGACCTACAGAAAGCTGCTGGAGGGCGAGGAGAGCAGGTGAGGACAAATAGACCTGCTGTGTGCTGACCAAGGACCATCTCCTTGAGGTCAAACAGCTTTTCCCAAGGGGCTGGAGAACCAGGGCAGTCAGACAGATGGTTGAAATTGTGATCTTTGTAGGGAAAGTTTTGTTTCTCCCGCTCTTAGCACCTGATACTGATAAAAATGAGCACTGTCACTGTTCACCTGTAACACAGACATACCCCACCCTACTGAAGGCCATGCAGTCCTAGTTAGACGGTCCCATGGACAAGGCTTTGACAGTATTGCTCACTTTCCCCTTTCCCAACAGGCTTGCTGGAGAAGGAGTCGGAGCTGTCAGTGTCTGTGAGTATCACCTCTCTTCCACCTCTTCATACCCCTCTCCTTCCACCTCTTTGTCTCCCTTCCACCTCTTCCCAGCCACCCCTCATCAAGGGGGTGACACTGCAGATCTTCCCACCCTGGGAGTCCAGCTGTCCCCTCACACTGGTGTTCCTGGTTCATTTCAGCTGTGGTCAGCAGCTCCAGCGGGATGGGCTACGGCGGCGGGAGCTGCCTGGGCCTGGGCGGGGGGCTCAGCATGGGCGGCGGTGGCGGCAGCAGCAGCTACACCATGAGCAGCAGTGGCTTCGGAGGTGGCAGTGGAGGCTTCTCTGGAGGGCTCAACTATGGCGGAGGCAGCTCCTTCAGCTCTGGGAGCAGCCGGGGCATCAGCTCCAGCACAGGAGGCAGTGTCAGGATCGTTTCCAAGACCACCACCAGCAAAAAGACCATCAGATAAGGCTGACAAGCATGTGGCCATCGGCAATTCTGGCCTTCAGCCCTGCAGATCATGGTGTAAATAGCTGTGCTAGAGCTTCTCCTTCCTCCGTCCTTCACCTCTGGGGCAGCGGGGGAGACCAGGACCCCTCTGTGAGAATGTGGAGCACCTTTGGCTGAAGCACAGGTTGTAACAGGTCACTGGCTAGGCATGGACCCCATGGTGCCCCTCTGTCATTAAGCCCTTGGTGTCTCCTCAAGGTCAGGCATTTAAAGGGAAATGGAAGCACTATGGAACAGGGACAACCATTCCGTTCATCCCATTCCAAGGGTGAATCACAGCCTTGTGGAACCACAGTCCAAGGTCCTCAGCAGTGAAAACATCTCCACGAGGCTCTAAAAGCCTCTGACCCCATATGACAACCTCCAAAGGTTTTGCCTGCAATTCAAGGTTTCTTCCAGCCCCTTCTGTTTTCTCCGGCACTTGTGGGAAAGATTTTTGCTTTGTGTGTATAAGATTTCTAACTACTCGTCCTCGTGGCTGCAGCCTCCTCACTTCCCTGCCTAACCTACTGTAAGGTCCAATAAAAGAGCATTTGTCATTTTTAAACTCTGCTGGGTTTTGGCTTTTCTTGCCTCCTCCTGCTGTGAGTGTTGGTCTGTGCCATGTCCCTGCTGCACTGGGGACACCCTGAGGGCAGTTCCTGAGACAGGATTTGCTCCTTGAGGAATCAAAACTCACTTTTAGGACTTGGGCTCCAGGACAAGTCGGGGCAAATGGAAAGGAGGGTGAGATGAGCAACCTGGTCTATGGAAGGTGCTCCTGCCCATGGCATGTGGGTGGAACTGGATAGGCTTTAAGGTCCCTTCCAACCCAAACTATTCCATGATTCTATGGAAGGAGAACTGAGGCATAGGAAGGAAATGTTGCCTCAGAACAGAGCCAAAAGCTGGATGAAGCCCACTGCAGTGGTTATCTGCAAAGTTATCCTTTCTGCCTGTCACTGCAGGAGGAAGTGCAGGGAAGTGGGGAAAAGGAAGATGATTCCCAAAGGTTTATTTGGGATTTGTGGGCTGGCTCATGTAGGGCATGGATCAGCCATTAGTTTGTACAAGCAGGAGTAAATCAGAGGAGCCCATCTCTGGCATCAGCACCATGGCGAGGACACAGCAAGACTGGCACACAGCAGGAAGGGCTTGGAGCAGGTGGGCATTGACCTGGTTGGGAAGAGCAGCTGCAGGGTAGGCACAGGGCAAGGCACCCAAAATCTGCACATACACTGTTTGCATACTGTTTCTCTGGGATGTGCAAATATCCCATGAAACATCCTGGCTGCTCCTCTGCAAGAGCAGTTTCAGGGACTCAAGTTTGTTTGGACTGAACCCAAGGTCTTACAAAGTGCCCACAGCACTTCAGTCTCCCAGTTCCCACCCAGCCACCTGGGAGGTTTCCATGACCTGCTGGGTGGTTTTCAGCTGAGATCTCATACCAACCCTGGGCTCCCTCCTGTGGCTCCACAGGCATCTCCTGATCCCACTTCCTGCCAGTGCCAGGTGTGGATCCCGGCAGGAACGGGGCAGCACCAGGAAAGGTGGGAATCCAGCTTCAATGGCGGGACAAGAACCATGGGCAAAGAAAGAGCCAGGGCAGAAGGGGGCAGATGAGGAAGGACCCACAGCTCTTTGGGAATGCTGGTCCCAAAAGGAGATGGTCAGTGCCCATCAACCCATCCGTCAATCCCTGCAACCTCCAGCCAGAGGTGGAGAGGAGACAGCACGTAAACCAGGTCTGCTAGAAAAAGCCCCTCGTGCAACATTCCAGAGAAAAGCCTCCCACACCCACGGGACCCCCTTGTCCATCACCTGGTGCAGGTGTGAGTATCCTGGCCAAGCCAGCCAAGCATCTCCAGCAGTTGGGGACCCAGAGCAGGGAAAGGCATGGTCCCATCCAATGGTCCAATTGTGGGATGAACATCCTGAGGCTCCACTCCAGCACCTGGGAAGGGCCATGGGACGATGTCTTGGGAAAGCTGGGACAGCCCATTTGCACCACAGGAGGTTTTATGATGGGTGAATGGTTGGGCTCCATTAATTGAAGAGTTTTACCCACTTTTCAAGCATCTGGCCTTGTTCCTTAGTCTGATTTGAGGGAATGGGGACAAGCTCCCAGAGCTGAGGTGGTGGTTGGAGGCAGACCAGCCCAATTTGTTGGGTTTTATCATTGAAAATGTCAAATTTGATGGTTTCTGGTTGCTAACACAAGTTGCACAACACACTGGACCATCGGCCACGTCAAAACATGTACACCAATGAACTCTCCATGAAACATATTTGCCAAATCCTTACCCAGCCCCATGGCACAAGACAGTTCCTGAGCCTCCATGAGCCAGTGCTGGGTCTGTCTCCTGCACTCTGAGGGTGAGGATGCAACCAAAAAAGCTCTGAGCAGCTCTGTGTGTTTTCTGTTTCCAGTAAAGTGTTCTAAGAGCCCATCCTGGCACAATTTGCAGAGCAGATGCAAAAAGCTGTATTCAACTTCCATCCTCCTGATTAGCAGAGACCTGAAAAATTTGACACATTCAAGTCAAATGTAACAACACGTGATTTTAGCTGCCACCAAAACACCAGGTGAAACATTTTCTGAAACCCAACATTTCATTTCAGTGTTTCCTATGGGAATGTTCCTGTCCCAAAACACTGAACCAACTCCCCTCAACAATTCCAAAACAAAACTTTACAGTTTTTTTGGCTCAAAAGCAGAATTTCCATCAAAGAAAATTATTTTAATTTGCAAATTGTTTATTTGCACAGGCTGCAAATGAAACAAGACATGGAATGCCTGCAGGGAAGGCAACACAGGATGCAGCAAATCCAGAGTGGAACAATACTCCCTGCTGCCCAGAGCAGTTGGAGGTCAGGAATGGAACCAATCCCTCGGGACAGCTGAGTGGTAAATAAACATGAGGCCCCCTGGAATCACTGCCTCGTGATTGGATCAACTTTACAGGACACATGGATAATCCTTGTTAGTCTTCCCAGCTCCTTGTGCTGATCCAGGTTTGTTTTAACAGGGAGAAATTAAACTCCACACCAGCACTGTGGATCTTCAGAAGGAAAACCAAGCCAGGAGAGGAATGGAGCTGAGGGATGTGGAATGTGCACAGAGCTTGCCAAAACTCTGAGACTCTCCAGCAACACCACTTCCAGGGCTCTGTGTTCTTTACTGAGAGAAAAGACATGCCCCAGGGCCAGGAGAAAGGATAGGATAGAACAAATACCCTGCGACCACCATCAGCCTTTGGAGTTCGTGTTTTCACATGGGGTCACAGCCCCAGCAGCTCAGCCCAGGACAGGGGATTTTCCAAAGGCATTACAAGGACATGTGGAGGATCCAGGTTCCTTCAGGTGCTGCCAGACAGTCACTAGAACAGGATAAAGGAGGTATCAGACCCCTCCAAAAGAGGGGTCCTTCGAAGGACTCTGAGAGTCCTTCGAGATGCAGCTGACCCCAGGGAGAACAAGCCCTCCTCAGGTGTGTGCCAGGCAGCAATGATGGAGCTGAAGTTCTTCGCAAAGACTGGAGTGCACCCAGAGTCTCCGTCCTGGCACAGAAAACAATTATCTGGTGAAAGCAGGTCACACCTACACTTCAAAGTCACCCAGGAGCTGGAGCTGACTGGCCTCCAGATACTGCTGGGAACAGGCTCAAAGGACCCAGCACAGGGCAACACCTATGGGAAAACTTCTGAGGAGCTCATCCTAATTCATCCCTTCAGGAAATGGGATTCATGGACACTCACCTCTCACCCAGGAGGTCTCAGAGGGGCCCATTCCCACAGCATGCAGATGCTGTGAGTTCAGTGGGCTCCTGTGAAAAAACCTCCATCTTGCTGGTCTTCATTAATGCAGGATGAAATAGCAAATTACGCCCAAAATGAGTCGGGTTTGAATTTAGCTTGGAAGACCAAGTTTAACCCAAAGGCTTTAATTTAAGAAATTAACCTAAATTACAGCCTTGACTTTGCTGATAATTAAACTGAGATTAAGTAGCACAGGTGAACCAATGCAAGGTACTTTGACATGCTCTTGTTTTACAAATAGGGTTATTTTTGCAAGCAAAACAGAGAGTAGCATCCAAAAATTTCAGCCTGAGAAGTTGCATCAGATGAAGCATTCTGAGGTGGATTCTGGATAGGAGAAGTGGAGCAGAGAGATGGAGAGAAGGTGATGAAAAGCTGCTGGAGACATCCCTGTTCACTAAACCACAGGAAAATGGCTCCAATTTCTCACTAAAGGGGCTTGAGTTGCATTTATTGCCCTGACAGAGGCAGAACTCCCTAATCTCAAAGGAGAAGTTTTTATCTTGACACCAGCATGGTGCGAGATGCAAATTCAGCCAAGAGTTTACTCCCAGGTTTACAGCGTTTGTAAAGTGTTCTCCTGCCTCTTGCTCTTGGCTTGCAGTGACTGCTCATCCTGGTGGAAAGAAACAAGGAGGGGGAGGGAAGGGAGCTCCAGAACCTGCCCAGCCTCTCTCACACTGGAGGGACTCTGGCCCAGAGGGACCTGCCCAGACACCACTCCTGAGGTGGGATCTGGAGGTAAAGCTCCTGAGCAGTGGGTGAGCTCCAGCACCATTCGCTGGAACCTCTGTATCAGGAGGTCCCTGCACCAGAGCAGCAAATCCACTCCATGTCTGGAGCTGCAGAGGCATGGGAGACACACCCCCAGGAGCTACCTGGAAACCCTGAGTTTCATCAACAAAGCAGGGTGGGGACCCCCCTTTCCATCAGCCCATACCCCAAACCTGTAGCTACAGCTCCTTGTGCTCCCAGTTCTGCCTTTTGTAATTACCTCTGAAATTCCTTCCGGATGAGTGACGACCACATCACCTCCACCCTGGCAGAACATGGAATGGAAAGAAATTAATTCCTTCTCAGTTGCTTGGAGAAGCTGCATTATTACTGCTGTTATTAACCATGGGCTCCAGGACACTCAGTGGATTCCTTAGCCAAAAAAAGACAAGTTTCAGATGCAAAGGGAGCCTGAGGGGGAAAAGGGAAGCACTGACACATCCCACTAGGAGAACTGGGGGAGCTCTACCCTGCACAGCTGGACTCTCCACGTTGTGAATCTCCCTGGGGAGGGACGATCTGCCCTTTGGTGCCGATCTCCACTGGAAAAATTGGAATAGAATTCTTTTCAGGTACTCAGAGTTAGGGGAGATGGCAAGAGCTGAGAGAGTATTCCCAAAGGAACCATGGGCTGACAACTTCCAGCTGCTTTTGAATATCTTACCGTCATGGAGTCATTTGGGTGGAAAGGGACTTTAAAGTCCATCCCTGCCATGTGCAGGAACACCTTCCACTATCCCAGCCTGCTCCAGCCTGGCCTTGGACACTTCCAGGGAAGGGGCAGCCACAGCTTCTCTGGGCAGCCTGTGCCAGGGCCTCGTCACACTCACAGGGAGTAATTTCTTTCCAATATCCAACTTAATTTTCCCCTCTTTCAGTTGGAAATCTTCCTGGGACTGGAATCCAGCATCTGGGAATGAACCTCATGAACTCAAGTCTTGATATCTGTCTGCTGGTGGTCAAAGCCCCCAGACTGTTCAATAATCCTTTCAAAAATGCCCTTTGGACACAGACTTTGCTTCCAATCTGTTTGCATCCAGCTCCCCGGGTGCAGAGTAACATGGCCTCACTGTGCAAAACTTGCAGGATTCAGCCCTTCCTTGCGATAAAATCTGTCTGGCAATAAACACAAAACCAACCTGACAAACCCTGCCTAAGAATAACATTGAATTTAAAAACCTCCATTGCAAACATCACCTCTCATACAGTTGGGAAACAAAAGGGACACAAAAAATTTCTCTGAATTTTCTGCACTTGGATATGTCACCAAGCAGGGGCAGATGGAAACACAACTGCCCCCACCATGGTGATTCCTCATTATTTGATTGATTCCTCAGTATTCCATTCTTCCTGTGCTACAGCAGCAGCTGCTCTGGCCTGCAGCCAGCACAAGGGGAAACTGCTCAGGGGTATACTTTTACAATTTCAGCCTTTTGTATAAAGAAATTAAATACAAATCTGATTTTCCTGAGCAACACAAAACACCACAAGCAGTTTTTGTCCCTCAAAATTAATTATTTTTTTACTTTTTTATCTTTTATTTTTATTCAAACCACCTGTTAAATGAAAAGGGCTGTGCTGGCACCTATGGTGGGAAGACCCATGATGTCCTAGAGGGTCCTGTGGTTCTGGGCAGAGGGAATCCTGTGTTTTTCAGTGGATTTCAGCAGGCAGGATCACACTTCAAGATGTGCTGAAAGAGCTGATTAAATCCTTGGGAAATGACATTGTGTTTATTAAGTGTGCATTGGGAACAGCCCCGGAGCACTCCATTTCCACAGAGCCAGTGGAGTCAAAGCACTTGCCATTCCCACAGTCTTTCCTCCCATGTATACATTTCTGAGTTGTTTGCTTGTTTGTTTTCATCCTGCTAAAATAAAGTCCAAACCCTCAAACCCGAGGTGGCAGCACATGTTTGTGACACGTGGCAGCTCAGTGGCAGCTGTCAAAAACCACACAGGAACAAAAAGATCTTGTCAAAATATTCCATTTTTATTAATGTAATTATATTTTTTAAGACAGTGGAATAAGCCTGGAAAAGCAAGATTTCCAGCAGGATTTCCAGAGGGACCTGAGCTTTTTAGGGATGGGAGCAAAACTCTATCTGCTGATTTCTGTGGTGGCTCAGAGGGGACCATGTGGACCATGGAATCACAGGATGGTTTGGATGGGAAGGGACCTTAAGGGTCATCTGCTCCCATGGACAGGGACATCTTTCATAGACCAGGTTGCTCCAAATTCCATCTGACCCAGCCTTGGACACTTCCTAGGATGGGGAGTCCACAACTTCTCTGGGCAAATTTCACAAGAATCTTATCACAATGATATCCCAAAACCCCAGGATAAAACAGTTGACTGCAGGGCTGGCTGTGGAACTTGCACTGGTCCTGCTCCTAAAGCACAAGGATTTAAACTTTCCCAATACCTGCTTGTGAACAAAAGGGGCAAAAGCAATCCCGAGGGATCAAGTTTTCCAATGACAGAGCTGTTGAGTGACAGGCACTTGAGCGGTGTTTTGCTGCCAGTGCCCAGTGTGACTCATCGGCACTTTCCAGCTTTGAAATGGGGACGAGTCTGGCTGTCTACAAAGACCGGCGACAGTTATTCCCAAACAATTCCCTGTTGCTGAGAACCTGGGCTGTATTGTTTCAGCAGGGCGTGTGTGCAGAGTGAGTTCACTCTCCAGAATGCTGTTGGACATGCCAAGCCTAATTCATCAGAAAGATGATCCACCTCATCCAACCCATCCCAGGCTCATACATGCATAAAAGGGCTCTCCCTGGCCCTTGAAGAGCACAGGTTCACCTCTCTCCTTTTCCTCCTACTCCTTGCTCCAGGCCAGCACATTTGCTCCTTTATTTTAGCTGCAGCATCCACCCCAATCCAAAAAGCCCCAGCAATGTCTCGCCAGTCCACCGTCAGGATTCAGAGGGGGAGAAGTGGCTTCAGTGCTGCTTCGGCCATGGTCCCCAACACGTGCCGGACCAGCTTCAGCTCCTGCTCCGTCACCCGCCTGGGCAGCTGCAATGCTGGCAGTGGCTTTGCCAGGGTTGGGGGGGGCTTTGGAAGCAAAAGCCTCTACAACGTTGGTGGCTGCAAGAAGATCTCTGTGGCTGGAAGGGGTGGCAGCTTCTATGGCTCGGCAGGGTTTGGTGGTGGCGCCGGGAGCATGTACGGGGGCGGCTTTGGTGTTCCAGCCAACCTTGGCTACGGATATGGGGCCTTTGGGGGTGGCCCTGGATTCCCAGCTGGGGGCATCCATGAAGTCTCCATCAATCAGAGCCTTCTGAAACCACTCAACTTGGAGATTGACCCTAACATCCAAAGGATCCGAAAAGAGGAGAAGGAACAAATCAAAACCCTCAACAACAAATTCGCCTCCTTCATTGACAAGGTGAGCTTTCCTAAATATCTGAATTTTTTTGACAGGGACACTTTTCTGCTTGATGAGGAAAAAAGCTGATCGAGGAGGAATAGAAGTGAGGAATAAGACTGGAAGATGCCCTGGAAGCTCCAGGGAATGGCACCTGTTCCATAGCGGTTGCCATGAATTAATCATTCAGTGTTTGAGTTCCTCCTCTTTTGCTGCTCCACATCTCACAGGCAGTGGGGAAAGAAATCTCCAAAGGAGAATCCCACCCTTCTGGAGACTTTAGGCTGAGCATTTCAGGAGCCTTGGGAATAGTTTTGTAAATGATTAAATGAATTCCAGAAACCCATCTAAAATGACCAAAAAATTGGCACAAGGGAGAAGCAGCTGCTCAGTGTTTGAGTTCTCTCAAAGGCATTTAAATCTGCCACCAAAATATTTGGATTTTTAGTTCAAAATACCAAAATCTGATCCAAATCTTTCTGACCACCACATTTCACTGATGTACAAGAACATCTGCTCAGCTCCTGCTCTGGTCAAGCTGCTCCTCTGGGGTTTCAAGGAAAATGCTGCAATATTTTGGACATTAGTGGGGTAGGGGAGCTCTACAGAAGGGAAGGAGAAGCAGCACCTTAACAGTATTATTTTAATTAAAGAGCAAGCCCTGCTTTGTTCCTTATGTGATTTTGCTCAAGTTTTTCACACAAAATCCCTATACCTGGTTTCAATTTAAACAATTAATGGGAAGCCAGAAAATCAAGGGTTGTTCCAGAGTTTTTAACACTGAACGGAGTCCCTGCATTCAAATCTCCCAACAGATGAGAATTTGGCTCTGAAAACCAGCTGGAAAGAGCATTTTACCCTCTCATCCAGTTCTGAGACTCTCTCATTTGTGGGGAAATTCTCCCCAGTCTCTGTTCTTTCAAAGCCCCTTCAGGATATTTCTCCTTCCAGGTCCGATTCCTTGAGCAACAAAACAAAGTGCTGGAAACCAAGTGGAGTTTGCTGCAGGAGCAGGGAATGAAAACAGTGAGAAACAACCTGGAGCCGCTTTTCGAGACCTACATCAACAACCTGCGGGTGCAGCTGAACTCATTGCTGAGCGACAAGGGGAGGCTGGAGGGAGAACTCGTCAACACCCAGTACCTGGTGGAGGACTTCAAGAAGAAGTAAGTCTTGAGCTAATGCTCTACTCACCTTGGCAGGTGCAGCGTTTCTCCTCTCAACATCCTTAAACCAACTGGGGGGATCCAGGAATTCCTGACAATGACATTTTCTCAAAGAGAAATTTTCTCAGTAATGGAGTAACATATCCAAGTACGCCAACATTTAGGGAATAATTTGGAGCATGATCAAAGACTTATTAACTAAATTACCTACTGAGAGGGAAAAATTACACAGTAGGTCTGAAAGTTTCAGAGCAGCACATTTCATTTGCTTAAAACAGCAGAAGGAGGATGACTAATGGCCAGAAATAAGTAAAAAATAATGGATTTGTTCAAATTGTTTTGATGTACTTGTTTTAACTGGTTCAGCTCCTGGTCTCTCATTGAGGGAAAAGAGCATTGTATGCAAAATGCTCTGAAGGAAATGTATTCCAGCAAACTCAAATCTTTCTGTTACCTGCCCAAACAAAAACTCCCTGTGCCGTCCTCCTTTAGGTACGAAGATGAGATCAACAGAAGGACCATCGCAGAGAACGAATTTGTGACACTCAAGAAGGTGAGAGCAAATTCCAGGCACTTTGGGATGGCTCATTGTAGAGCTCTGATCACCCACTCAGTCACAAATCCACCCATTACAAGTCCAACCCCTTCAGTTCTATTATGGTTTCTTCCCTGGACTGTTATCACAATACATGTTCCTGATTTACTGATAAGGGTGTAAACCACCCAAGAATCTCTCATCCCCCAGGATGTAGATGCTTCCTACATGAACAAGGTGGAACTCCAAGCCAGGGCAGATGCGCTGAGTGAAGAAATTAATTTCCTGAGAGCACTGTATGAAGCAGTGAGTACAACCAGCTCCAAAACACCCCAGCCCTCAGTGAAGAGCTTCTCTCCCTCCGGGAGATGCTAAATCCTTCCCCTCTGCTGAGTTGCACCAGCACCTGAGCTGTTCAGATAATGATCTGTAACAGCCTCTCCCAGGTCTGCAGCTCACCTGGAAGGGTGAAAAGGCATCTCCCAAGGGGATTGCCTCATTCCCTGTGCTTTTTGCAGGAACTGTCCCAGATGCAGACCCAGATCTCTGACACCTCTGTGGTTCTCACCATGGACAACAACCGGAACCTGGACCTGGACAGCATCATCTCTGAGGTCAAGGCACAGTACGAGGACATTGCCAACCGGAGCCGTGCCGAGGCCGAGTCCTGGTACCAGACCAAGGTGAAGGATCTGGGGTTTCCTTGCTCTTATCTTCATATCTTCTCTGGAACAGATAAAGACCGATTCTTCCAAGAAAACCTTCCCAGCTGTTGATCTGGGCTTGAGGAGGGGCTCTCAGGCTCCTGGCAACTCCAAAAATGCTGGATTTTCCTTTGACTGCTTGTTCCTCTCTGTGACAGTACGAGGAGCTGCAGGCCACAGCTGGCAGGCATGGGGACGACCTCCGGAACACCAAGCAGGAGATCTCGGAGCTCAACCGCCACGTCCAGCGGCTCCGATCTGAGATTGACAGCGTGAAAAAACAGGTAAAGGGCAGCAAACCCCACTTTTTACCAATCTAGCCCCTGACTTGCAAGGGAGAGGAAGGAAAAGGTTGGAGAAACCTGAGCAGTTCTACTCAGTTTGACCCTTTTTCATTGAAAAAGAAAACTGTCACTAAAACTGGTGGAGCTGGTGGTGCTGGGATAAAACCTTGTGATTGCAGGGGAGGTAAAGAACAACCTGGGTCTGGGGTTGGGACTTTGAGCAGAGCTTTGTGTTCCATAGTGTGCAAACCTGAAAGCTGCCATCGCTGATGCCGAGGAGCGTGGGGAGCTGACCCTCAAGGATGCCAAGGCCAAACTGGCTGAGCTGGAGGATGCTCTGCAACAGGCCAAGGCTGACCTGGCCCGGCAGCTCCGAGAGTACCAGGAGCTCATGAACGTCAAGCTGGCCTTGGACATTGAGATTGCAACCTACAGGAAGCTGCTAGAGGGCGAGGAGTGCAGGTGGGTGGGAAACACCGAGCCCTCGGGCTGGGGATGGCACAGGAGAAGCTCAGCATTTCTGGAATCCCCACAGAGTGGGGAGATTATCCCAGACAATGGAAAAAAACCCAAAAATCCGTTAATTATGCTGTGAATTTATTTTGCTCCCCAAAGGCCTCTGGGAAATGTATTTTATTGTTCCCCCCCCAATTCAAAAGACTTCTAATCCTCTTGTCTTCCATCCCTGAACAGGCTGGCTGGAGATGGGGTCCCAGTGAATATCTGTAAGTCTATAAAATATAAGAATTGCCTTATTTAAACATTCTTGTGTCTCTACACCAAGAAGCCAATGCCCAGAGATACTGAAACATTTCTTTCTCCTCCTTGCAGCTGTCACCAGAACAACAGTGGGAACGGGATACGGAGGAGGGAGCAACCTCAGCATGGGAGGGGGGATCTGCAATATGGGAAACAGCTTCAACTGTGGGAGCGTTCCCGGGGTAAGCAGCACCACCCTTGGAGCTGGCAGCAGCTCCAGCATGAAGTTTGTCTCCAGCTCCTCCACCAGAAGAAGTTACAGGAGCTAAAATTCTCTTTCCGGTCACCACCATGCACCATAAAACACCAAAACTGGTCCTTTACTGGAGCGTGGTGGGGTGAGCACAACCAGGGCCACCTGCACCCCAAGTCCTGTCCCACAGGAGCCTTACTTTAGGAACTCTCTCTCAGCTGTGTTGTCTTGCACACATCTTGTTGGTCTCAGCCCTGGAAGCTGAGTCTCACTGGGTTAAATCTGCAGCTCGCTTGCTCCAGCTCAGCAATTTTTTGGCCGGATTTTGTATATAAAATATTTCCCATGACTGTTCGTGTCTCTTTACTTTCTGGAGTTTGTCTAATAAAAATGCACATGTAATTTATTTTATTTTGTAGTCCTTTTAATTAAAGAGGTGCAAGAGCAAATGCAAACACAGGTAACAAGAACTTTCCCTCAGGCCCTGACCAGTTAAAGACTGAGATTTTTGCTCCTCACTCAGATTTACTGAATTTCACTGTCAGCAGGCAGAACACCCCAGCCCAGCAGAACCTCAGAGGGAGGTTTGGTGTTTGATTTCGACATTCCCTCCCCACTGTGCAGGGAAAACACCTGGAAGCCAAACACCAGGACACGCCAAGGCAGGAGTCAGGCACAGGGGAAAAGGTCTGAGCTTCATTTACTTCCAGCTCCCAGCCCATTGAGCATCAAGGAGCCTGGATCCTGAGGGTGGGATCCCAGTGCCAGGTGTGTGATGTATGTGCACAAACCCCAAACAAGAGGGAATTAATTCCCAAGGGAGCCAGAGCAACCCCCTGGCTTGTTCAGGTGAATCATCCATCCCAAACCCCTGGTGTCACCCACGCCTTGAAGCCAGCAGCGCCAACATCTGCCTGAGCAGGCTGAGAGCCCTCCCTGGCTCAGGGTCCTGGTGCTGATGTTCCACCTCCTCTAAGAACACAGAGGGGCAAGATCAGGTCCATGCTCTGGTCAGTAAGAATCATGAACCAGATATGGTCCTACACTGAATTAAATGTCACAAATCCAGTAGCTATATAAAAAAAAACCCAGCAAAACAAACAAACAAACAAAACAACAACAACAAAAAAAAAAAACAAGAAAGGGATTTATTTCACTGTTGAAAAGTGAAAGTCTTCAAGATCTAGTGTTTCTTCAGGTTCTTAAGATATGTTGGAGACAAGGTCTTGTTTTGAGAAGGTGAAAGAAAAACCAGAGGAGGTGTAGGGATTTCAGATGTGGTTCTGACTAATTGGGAGAAATTAATGGAGAAGTAAAAGCAGAGAAACATCTGCAGTGAGAGATCTCACTGCTGGAAGGTCACTTGAATGAGCTTTTTTCCAGTTATGACTGGAAAAAACATGCCATTCCTCACTCCCTGGATTTCAATAGGTTCAAGTAATGAGTAGAAAGGCTCTCTTAAGAAAATATTAATGGATTTGGGGAAGCAAAAGGGAACTGGCAGTGGTGGAAGGACAGACTGGATTCAGGGTTTCCTTCAGTACCAGTAGTTTTCCTTAATTTTTAAGATGCCGAGTGCTCTGCATGTGCATCCCTGAGGAAATCTCCTTCCTGAAACCTTGCAGGCTTGGTTGTGGATCTGCTGTGGGTCTCCACTCCTGTTCCACCACCTCTCTCAGCAGCCTCCAGGGAAGGAGCAATATCCTCCCTCCCTCAGAATAGCAGGCCAGGCCAGCTCAGCCAATGGCCTTCCTTCTGCTGCCCAAACACACCCTCTCTAACCACGAGGATATGGGATTGTATAATCCCAGAATCCCTGAGGTTGGAAAAGCCCTCCCAGATCACTGAATCCAACCTGTGCAATCCCCACCTTGTAACCCAGCCCAGAGCACCAAATGCTACATCCAGTCCATCCTTGGCCACCTCCAGGATGAGGACTCCAAACCCCCTGGGCAGCCCCTGCCAATGCCCATGGAGAAATTCCCCCTGATGTCCAACCTAAGACTCCCCTGGCACAGTCTGAGGCTGCTTCCTCTTGTCCTGTTGTTCCCTTGGAGCAGAGACTGACCCTCCCCTGGCTGTCTCCTCCTGTCAGGGAATTCCCCTGAGCCTCCTTTTTTCCAGGCTGAGCCATTGCAGGTCCCTCAGGAGTTCTCCAGACCCTTCCCTGGTGCTCCAGCCCCTTCCCCAGTTCCGTTCCTGTCTCTGGACATGCTCCAGCCCTTCATGCTGTGAGGGGTCACTACATGGGGCATTACCAGGAGTCTTGGAGCATCTGCCACCAAAAAACAGCTGGGGAGTGGGAAGGATGTGGAGGGAATTTTATGAATGGTGTTCTCAGACCTTTTATTTCTGTGAAAACTGCCTACATTCCACAGAGTCATCAGGGTTGGAAGAGACCTTCAGGATGACCCAGTCCAGCTGCCAGCCGAGCACTACCATGACCACCCTAAACCCAAATGTGCCAAATCACCCTGATCAGGAAATATCTGAACCTGCTCCAGAAGGGAATTTCCATCATCTGTGACACCAACACTTGGTCCCATATCTAACAGGGACATCAGGAGGTGCTGCCCACTGCATCCACACTTGGGTCACAGCACAGGGTCATCCAGCCCAGGAAATGCCAGAGCCAGAATATTTGTTCTTCCAGGGCATCACACTTCTGGATTTGCAACAAATCTGCAGCTGTCCCTGCTGAAGAGGAGGGCCCTGGTCTCCAGACTGTCACCTCCTGCATCCCATCAGATTGCAGCCATGACCTAGGGCTGGTATTTCAGCAGGAGAAAATTATTCCCATTAATTCCAGCCCAGCCCAGATTAAAGCCTTAGTCATAATGACATGGGTGATGCTGGCACTCAGGGGCCTGGATTTGCAGTGTGTGGAGGGAACTGATTGCAGGTTGGTGCCCATAAGAATTTTACAGAGTTCTTTAGGACAGCCTGAGGCTCAGTCACAGGAGCTCCTCTCTCTTTAAAATGGCTGTTTGTTGTAACACACAGGAGCTGAAACTCCCAGGACAGTTATTGTCATTCCAGGGTGTATAATGCAAATGTTACAAGAAGATAGAGAAAAATGGAAATAAAAATAAAAACGCTTGGATGAAAAGGAAAACAAGATGGTGAGAAACTGCCCATTTCCCTCCTGAGATCTTTTGGTCACGCTCACTTTTTTGTCCAACTGCCATGTGTGCCAGGACAAGCTCCTGAAATATGCACCTGCAAACACCTGCAGCACATCCCAGTGCTTGGACATGGCTGGGGAAAGTTATGGATTCCCAGGAATTCTCTGTGGGAGGGCTGCCACCTCCTCCAAGGAGTGGGTGCTCAGCTTGGGCACCTGCAGCAGAGACAAACCATAACAAATGCCAGGGGCTGCAGGGACTGGGAAAAGTATGCCCACCCCTGGGCACCCAGACAAGGCACCAGGAGAGAGCTGGGAGCATCTCACTTGCTCTAGGACAATCCCCTGTGTGCTGGAGCCGACACCATGTCCTTCACCAGGGAAATGCCCTGTTTGGCTTTTCCTGGAAGCCACAGAGGGTAGGAGTGAATAGAGGTGTCTGTGAGCAATGTTGTAAGCGCTGAATTTCCTGGTGAGTAAGAAGGAAAAACAACAGGCGTGGGGAGGGCAGCCTGGTAACACCGTGTAGAGACAAGGTCATCCCATGAGTCAGGAAACAGATGAAAAATCTGCACAGGTGAAGCCCTGAGAAATCACCAAGTCAGCGTTTGTGGCATCACAGATGACAGAAACTCCCTTCTGGAGCAGGTTCTGGTATTTCACCATCTGTTGTCAGTCCAAATCAGGGTGATTTGGCACATTTGGGGACATGGTTTAGGGTGGTCATGGTAGTGCTCAGCTGGCAGCTGGACTGGGTCATCCTGAAGGTCTCTTCCAACCCTGATGACTCTGTGGAATGTAGGCAGTTTTCACAGAAATAAATGGTCTGAGAACACCATTCATAAAATTCCCTCCACATCCTTCCCACTCCCCAGCTGTTTTTTGGTGGCGGATGCTCCAAGACTCCCCCATCACCACCCTGGCCCTCCCTCTATCACCTCTTTCCCTTTCCTGTACCAGTTGTGCTTTAAAGAATTCTCATCTAGGCATGAGAACAAGAGAACAGTTCCCATCAGTTTGGGACCTGAGGTGCTGTTGCCCCTCTGGAGTTTGCTCAAAACCTCAGCCCATGATCAGAGACTTCTCAGAGTTCAGACCCTGCACCACAAACCAACATTCCAAAATCAACCGAATTAACCTTACACAACCTGTGTTGATTCATCCATGGACTGGAGATGAGCAAGTACTTGCCCAACAAATGCTCATCAAGAAGGAACCATCTCCTGCAGCAGTGGAAGGAGGGAGTGGGAAAGGGGTGGCTGAAAACAGGAGCTGAGAAGCTACTATCGAGGTTTTCTCAGATATTTCAACACCAAAAAAATGCAACCTCTGCCCTTTTTTGAAAGCTCCATAGGTGCTCATGGTGAACTCACTGTGGGTGTGCCGGGCCCAGTTAATCAGCAGGATAAGCCCCACACTGGAACCATCCCCTCCTCAGGAGGGTATAAAGGGCCAGTCCCAGGCTGGGGGAGCACAGCTTCACCTCCAGCCACTTCCTCTCATTCCTTTATTCCTTGGATCACTCCTGGCAGCTGCTATGTCCCGCCAATGCACTGTGAGGAACTCGGGCAGAACTAGCTTCAGTGCTGCTTCTGCCTTCATCCCAAATGCCAGCAGCTCCAGCCTCTGCCTGCGCCCCGTATCCCAGGCTGGAAGCTGCGGGGCCACCACTGGCTATGGAAGGTTCATTGGAGGGCTTGGAAGCAGGAGCCTCCACAGCCTTGGCGAATGCCAGAGGATCTCCATAGCTGGAAGAGGTGGTGTCTCCTACGGACCTGCAGGTTTTGGTGCTGGCACTGGGATCTCCTATGGGTTTGGTGGGGCAGTTGCTGGTCCGTTTGGGTTTGGTGGTGGCCCTGGATTCCCTGCTGTCCCAGTTGGGGGCATCCATGAAGTGTCAGTCAACCAGAGCCTTCTGAAGCCGCTCAACCTGGAGTTTCACCCCAAAATCAAGAATATCCGTAAGGATGAGAAGGATCAGATTCAAACCCTCAACAATAAATTTGCCTCCTTCATTGATAAGGTGAGACCTGAGATTCCTGGTTATGCTGTGGTGATTCTTTGGTGGGGAAGCACAAACAAGGGTGAATTATATCTTTATTCACAATTTTGCTCCTCCTATACTGCCATTTAGAAAATCCCAGGAGCCTGGGAACAAATCCTGAGGGTTTCCAGCTTTGAGACCATTTATATGTTTCAGGAATGCTTCAGTGAGACCAGAAAACAGAGACAAAGTGGTGGTACTGGATGTAAGGAAGCAGAGTTGGGAAAGAGAGCAGGAGTATTTAAATTGTCAGCTGTTCCTGAAGGGCTGAGATCTCCCACCTTCCAGCAAGTGAATCCTTGCAGGATGTCTCTCACAGCTCCAAGGAAAACCATCCTAAAACACTCTTCTCTCTCCAGGTCAGATTCCTTGAACAACAAAACAAGGTCCTGGAGACCAAATGGGCTCTTCTTCAAGAACAAGGGAACAAAACAGTGAGAAAGAACATTGAGCCCCTCTTTGACACCTACCTAAACAACCTCAGGAGGCACCTGAGCACCCTAATGACAGACAAGGAGAACCTGGGAGGGGAGCTGAGCAAGATGCACAGCATTGCTGAGGACTTCAAGAACAAGTGAGTCTGTTCATGGTCTTCCTGAGCCTGAGTGGGGTGCAACAGATGCAGAAAACACGGAGGGGGAAAGCCTTTTTGCTGATTTAATACTTTGAGGAAAGCCTGAGTTTAATACAAGTTATGGCTGAAAAGTCACAGGCAGAAAATTACAGGGCAAAAAGACCAAGGTGCAGAACTGTGCATACAAAAAAAATTAGAGACTGGTCCTGAAAACATGAAATAATTTTTTAAAAAGCCTAGACCACCCCTCCACCTCCATTCCACAGATATGAAGAGGAGCTCAACAAGCGCGCGGCCATCGAGAACGAGTTTGTGACCCTGAAAAAGGTGGGTGTCCACCCACATGGCCTCCCAGACCTACAAGAAACCTCTTCTCCAGCTTTTCCTCTGCTTCTCCGAAACTCACCTCATTCTGGTGATGTGTCTCCTCTCCTAGGAGGTGGACACTGCCTATCTGGACAAGACAAAGCTGCAGGCCAGGCTGGATTCACTCACAGAGGAGATTGACTTCCTCAGAGCCCTCTACGAAGCAGTGAGCACCAAAGCTTATATCCTTTTCTGAGTCCTTGCCTTCCTTTCTCATTTCAGAGCTTCAGGGCTAATTATTTTCCCCTCTGTTGCACTAAATAATTCAATGGTTTTTCCATTTCACAATTCTGCATGAAGCTGTCTTGGAAAAATCCTTTTGTTCACCCAGTTCTCCCCTCTAACCCTGGGGCTTTCCATCCTCCAAGCAACATTTGTGCTGTGACTTTCAGGAATATTTGCTGCTTTTGCAGGAGCTGTCCCAGATGCAGAGCCAGATCTCTGACACCTCTGTCATCCTGACCATGGACAACAACCGGAGCCTTGACATGGAGGGCATCATCGCCGAGGTGAAGGCGCAGTACGAGGACATCGCCAACCGGAGCCGTGCCGAGGCCGAGTCCTGGTACCAATCCAGGGTAAGCACCTGGGAAGGCTTCTGCAATGGGAAAACCATCCTCCCATCCCCAGATTCCCCCAGGGAGGTGGGTCCCACTGTGATTTTGAAACACAGAATATCTTCAGATTTAATAAACCTATGAAATTCAGAAGTGTTGATTTGGGATTGGGAACACACACATATTTTGCAGCGCAAACACCCCCAGACTTAGACTGTGTTGGGCTCTAAATCCAGCTTGTTTTCCTTTGACTGCTTGTTCCTCTCTGTGACAGTACGAGGAGCTGCAGGCCACAGCTGGCAGGCATGGGGACGACCTCCGGAACACCAAGCAGGAGATCTCGGAGCTCAACCGCCACGTCCAGCGGCTCCGATCTGAGATTGACAGCGTGAAAAAACAGGTAAAGGGCACCACCAGTGCATCAAATATAACTCTTGCTGTGACTAGACCTCTGAGTTGCCCAGGGAATAAAAATAAATTTAACCAAGCGAGTCCTGCTGGATCAGGAATGAACATGACAGGATTTATATCAGAGCAGTGACATCACCAAGAGTTACTCAGTGTAGTATCAATGACCCCAAGGAGATTCTGAGAGTTGCAGAGGTAAATCATGCCAGATTGCAGAGGTAAAGCATGCCAGATTGTCACCTGGCTCAGAACATGGATCAGTTCAATGAATTGAATTCAGTTTATGGATCAGTGATGGTTAAGATCACACCTATTGATGTTAACCCAAACATCAGACCTGGGATTGGGACCTCGGGATACAAAGAGATGGATTATGCTCTTGATAAGCAATGAAAATCTGGATTTTCCCCTGCAGGTCACTGGGTTGCAGACGGCCGTCACTGACGCAGAACAGCGTGGGGAGTTGGCCCTCAAGGATGCCAGGACCAAACTGGAGGAGCTGGAGACAGCCTTGCAGAAAGCCAAGGCTGACCTGGCCCGGCAGCTCCGGGAATACCAGGAGCTCATGAATGTCAAGTTGGCCCTGGACATCGAGATCGTGACTTACAGGAAGCTGCTGGAGGGCGAGGAGTGCAGGTGGGTGAGATTTTATATACCAGTTTTTAGAGGTGCAGTGGAGTTAAAGATCCTATCAGGTTTAGGCCCACATTCAGACCTGAAAGCTGTTTAAAGACCAGTGAGTGCCTGTGAAGAGGAGCTGTTTGGGAACAGCAGCCTTTCATACAAAGTTCTCATCTTTCAAAAATATTCAAAGGAAATTTTCCTGCCTTTGTGAGCAGGTCCTGCTCATGTGTTCCCTTTGGAGTCTCACTGGCTCTCTTTTGCTCCCTGACAGGCTCTCTGGGGAAGGCGCTGGCTCAGTGAACATCTGTAAGTAACTTTTAGAGATATTTGGCACTTTCTAGATCTACTTCCCACCCCGGCTCAGAGCCTATCCCACTCATCCACTGCCTGTGGATTCCTCTCATGAGGGTGTTTTCCTCTGGCAGCCATGACCAGAACCACTTCAGGAATGGGATACGGAAGCAGGAGCTGCCTGAGCCCCAGTGGTGGGGTTGGAGGTGAGGTCTGTGCTGGAATGGGAATGGGCTACATCTCCGGAAGTGGATACGGCACAGGTGGCTCATGCATGCTCGGAGGCAGCAGCTCCAGCTTCAAGTCCATCTCCACCAGCTCTTCCACCAGGGGATGTTACTGAGGAGCTGACTCCAGTCCCCAGTGCCACCAGTGCTTAGGCTTCTCTTGGGTCCAATTCTCATCCAGCTCCTTCAAAAGATTTGGAAATCAAACCCATCTGTCACTATTTATATAAAAAATGTTGTGCTCCCATTTGTCCTTTGACCCTCAACATTTCTCATTTCCCAGTGTTTGTCTAATAAAAGGCATGTGGAATTAATTATGTCACATCCTCTTTTTAATTCCAATACTTTTATCCTACTTTGTGGCAAAGGGTGGTTGGCACAGCACAGTAACTTTGCTGCTTTGAAGGTAAAAAAAGTCACACAGAAGTTGAGACATCTCCTTCCTCTCCAACTCCATGGACCTCATATCCAACAGGAATAGAACATTTGGATGTTCCATTTCCATGAGGATGGGAAGATATGTACCCTTCCTACTTGGCACAAGAGAAAGTCCTTGTATCTTAATTCCTGCATTCAAGACGTCTCAGCCTTATGCCACAGTAGTTGTGCTCAAACTCCTGTAAATGAATGGGATGAGTCATGGAGGGATATAAATCTGGTTTTCCCAAGAAAATGAGTGCTGCAGCTCATCTGATCGGCCCATACATCTACAGGGACTGATAAAACACCTCCACTGCCATTACCATAATTAGAAATGGAAAACACCCATAAAACCCCCAAAGTAGCCCTCTTTGGGGGGAATAATGTCCCAGAGGAGGTTGTGAGACAGTGAAAGACCCTCAGGGCACTGGAAAGGAAGTTGCTTGTCTTCTTAAGCACCTGCCCATCTTTCTCCAGCCTGTCCAGTCCACATCCCACTGGCAGCACAAGAGCTGGAGTACGGTTTGTTTTTTAAGCACCATCCACCATCAAAGCTGTATCCAGAGCTACATGGATGGGGAAGGGTCTGCAGGAGCCACATAAGGAGAAGCTGAGCTTGGTTTGTCCACCTTGGAAAAGAGGAGACTGAGGTGAGACTCCTCAGGGGCTGCAGCTCATGCTGAGGGACTGCTCCAATCTCTACTCTGGGGACCAGGGACAGGACCCCAGGAATGGCTGGAGCTGTGTCGGGGAAGTTTAGGTTAGGTATCAGGAACGGTTCTTCCCCATAGGGTTCTGGGGCACTGAACAGGTTCCCCAGGGAATGGTGTGATGGTTTTATAATTGGAGCCACCATGGAAGTGAATTTTTTTGATCAGAGCTGCTGAGAGCTTCCTCTGTGCCTGATAAAACCAATCAGTGAGTTGTTCTGAATATTTACATTTTATTAAACCACTAGAAAGCCGAACACGCCTCTGTAAACACACTTGTTGAAAGTGAAAAATCCTGGGAATTCTCATTTCTCTTCCAGCCTGAGAGCAGGTGACAAGGCAGGCCCAGGCCCCATCTCAGCCAGGCTGGGCTGGGTGGGCTCTGCCGTGGGGCTGGGCCCCATCCCGGGGAGCCCAGTGGGCCCCATTGGCTGCCGGGCAGGGCAGGGGAAGCCACAGGGCCAAGGCTGGGCCAGGCTGTGGTTGTTAACATCTTGCTGTATGTAATGACTATAATTCACGCCAATATAATATGATGTATGTAATATTTGATATTGTTGGAAGCACACACATGTCGGCATTGGGAGTTGTCCCCACATATTTGAAAACCAGTCTCTGACAAAACCTCATTTGCAAGCTAATACATGTGGCTTGTCCAGAGATGGGTAATTTCTCGAGGTGGTACAGGAACCCAGGCGATCATCACCCTGGCAACACCTCGAGATTAGAATTGCTGGAATCCTCCAGGCTGATACATGTGAATGCTGTGTTCCAGTAACTACATCAGGGAGATTCATCACCACCAGTGTCTTGGTTTGAAAAGACAGGAGTCTGTGAAGGAAGGCAAGAGCCTCCTGTGGAATGGAAAAGGTAAACCCCCTCCCTCCGAATTACCACAATTTCAAAATTAAAAGGCTCTCAGGCAAAGATATGGGAATGGAAATAACAGTTCTTTACTAGAAAAAAAAACTAAATTAAAAAAAAGTAATTAGGACAAACAAAACTACTGATAGAGTCAGAAACCTGATACCCTGAGGAGTCAGGGTGTTGGTAATAGTCCAGTTAAATGGTGGCTGCTCCTTCTGGAGTGGCAGATGAAATGCTGCTGAAGAGGTGATCTGTAGAAGGGTGGAGTTTTCTCTGAAGGTCTGGTGATGGAGTAGATGGGCCTGGTGTTCCTCTGGGGATCCAGCGGGGAAGAAGCTGCTCCTCTGGGAATCCAGCAGAGAAGAAGGTTGCTCCTGTGGGAATCCAGTGAAGTGCTGATTTTATGCAGGTAGGGATGCTTGGCTCCTCCCTCTGGGTGGAGCATCTCACAATGGGATGATGTGACTTTACCAGTCATGCAGTGAGTCGCTTAATGGTCCATAACAGAAGATATCTCTCCAGAGGGAGACATTGTTCTTGGAAGAGATAAGAAAACTGCCCAACCTCCAACAGATGGCAAATAGAATACATGCTTATCTTACAAGCCAGGACAACCAGACATTGGATTGTTCAACTCAACACAAAGAGACTTTATGAATATGTTGGACTTTGAATGGAAAGAAAAGGTTGATCACTGAAATCCTGGCCTCGGGTGAAACACTCCCTATAAAAACCGCTTGTACCTGGAGGGTGGTGTGTGGGCATAGGGGGAACTTCTGCTGAGGCTATCCACTCTGTGACGTACCCAGTTCCAATCCCGGGCTTGGCACTGTCCTTCTCCTTGTGGCTGGCTCAGAGAGAATTCGATTGCTATAATAAAATTTCTATTTTTCATTTTTAATTTGTCTGGATCAATTTTTATCTATAACAATCTTGTTGCTACTAAGCTCTGCCCTGCCACCAGTCCAGGCCAAACTGGGTCTGGCAGGCCCCAGTAGCAGCCCCAAGCCGAGCCAGCTCGGCCAAGATTCTGCCAACACTGGGGTTCATCCGCAATCCCTGAGCAGGGGGAGGAGAAGCCACCGGCCCCAGCCATGCTGCTGCTGTCCTCTGGCCTGGCTGCTGGGATCCTGGCCCTCCCGAGGATGGCCGCTGAAGAAATCCTTTACCATAAACAGCTCCACCACCACATGGGAGAAATCACATAACCATCTTCAGGCCTGGGTGAGATATTAACTCTTTCAGTACACAGATGAGACCTACAGACATCAATCTTCCCCCAGGTGAGAGAACAGAGTGAGAACACGTAGAGGAACAACATGAAGACACCAAGGTCAGTGAAGAAAGAGTCAAGTCCCAGATGGAAGGGATGAGGAGATGCCTTGATCTTGGGGCTGAAATCCTCTTGTAAAGCTATGGAATTGATAAATCAGACTCTTTTTCCTTGTAACTCGTTGAAAAGTATGAGCAGATTAAGTGTTCAAGTTGTAGATATGAGCAAAGGCCTTCATGCTAAAGTAAGCAAATGTTGAAGTAGCTCTGTGTTGCAGTGTGTTTTTAAGTTTTATATTTTTGTACCAGTCTGCAATGGTTCATCCTATACCCTCCACCATGGTTTTACCCTGAAGTATCCCTTTCCTTGTATGTCAATCCCCACCTCCTTCCCTGATGTCAATCTCCCCCCAGTTTGTTGGATCATTGTCCTGTCCCCTCCCTGGTCCCTTGTCCATCACTCAACTCCCCATCCCACTCATCCAGAACCTTCCACAAAGGGTGTCGAGTGATTGGACAAGGGCCAGGAGTCCCTCTTTCCCACCTCCCCTATTGAATTCCCCATGTGTCTGTCTCCCCACCTTCCACTCCCCGAACATTCCCATTGGTGGGTGGTGATTTCCCCCCACGTTTCCACCCCTATTTATATTGTGCTGCACAGCCCAGTTGAGGGGCTTCTGTTGGTTGGTTCCCCTGGGTTGCAGATCTCTTTGGAATTCTCCGTAATAAACCCAGACTTCATACCTGACTGGAGCTGACTCCTTACTTTCACCATCATCACAACCGTCGCACCCCGCAAGGCCAAAAGCCTTAGCCACCCTCCTGACCTCCTGAGGCACGGGAGAGTGTCCCCCGCTGTCCGCTGTGCTGGAGCAAGCCGGGAGTCCCCAAGTGGACACAAGGAGTGGCACAGCGACAGCTGTGATCCCATGAGAAGTTTGAACAGAGAGAGAGGGAAGAGTTATGAAGACCCTTTGCCCCACAGAAAGAAGAAGGAGACCTCTGTTCTCAGAGATGAAGATGATCTCAGAGATTGATAAAGAAAACCTTTGTTCTGGAACAGCTCATCTTTAAACTGATATCCCATAAGTTGACATAGGCCATAAATGCACCCGTGGGAAAGCTGTGAATGATGGGAGGCTCTTCACAATTGCAGATTCCCAGGTGGCTGCTATTCGTTGAAATTAAAAGCCATGAGAAAACTGTTTCCTTGTGGCGAAGTCTCCATAAATTGACAATAGGGACTCCTCTCCCAAAGTGAACTGAAGAACAACTATTCTAGAAGAGATAAACGGAGTTGTTTCTGTACATTGTGAGTGGGAAAGAAAAGGTTGTAAGCAGGAGGAGAAGGGTTCTAAAGATTTTATTCTAATGCTTATTATTCTTTCTTTTAGTTATTATTAATAAAGCTTTCTTTATACCCTTTTAAAGTTTTAAGCCTGCTTTGCCTTCCTCCTAATCCTATCTCACAGCAGGAAATGAGTAAGTATATTCTAGTGGGTGGGCTGGTGTGTGACCTGCGCTAGACCCACAACATTAATTGGTGCATTGGCTGGGAATTTCAAATGGGTAAACCAAAACCACTACAAATGGTCACAGCCCCAAGGCTGCCAGAGCTTCAGAAGCATTTGGACTATGTCCTTTGGCATAGGGCGGGGTTTTGGGGTGTCTGTGCAGGGCCAGGGGTTGGATCGATGGTCTCTGTGGGTGCCTTCCAGCCCAGGACATTCTGTGACTGATTTGATGAGCAGGACTTTCACACCTCAGGCTGTTTTCTCTCAGGGGACCCTGGACTTTCAGAATTCTCATCATTCAGCATTTTGACTCAAAGTACCTGGGCTCCCAGAAAAGCACTGGTGTCTCCCAAATCCCTACCTTTACCAGCAGCACCTCAGTGCAGGTGAAGTTCTGCCTGGGAAGCTCAGGAGTGCAGGCCAAGACAGGAACTTCTTGCCTGGATCAGCAAAGGTTGGAAATCTAGGGGCAGAGTCGGGATTTTTCTTTAGCAAAGCATATCAAATTGCCATTTTCCCAATCTCTGGATTCCATCTTGTGGCAGCTTCAGTCTCATCAGCTTTAAACAGGAACCACTTTAACCAAGTTAAAACCAAGCCCAAAGGCAACTTGTGGATGGAAATGGATTTTTTTTTTTGCCCAGCCAGTAACCTCCTCTTTGAAAAACACCTTATAAAATATGGGTCATAAAGTTTTACAAGCTGTCACTGCTAGCCTATGGCATTAGAGTTGATTCCTGCTCCTCTGCCACCTCACCTCATTGTTCCCTTTCAGTGTTGGGTCTCGTGGAGTTGGTGCTGCTCCTGCCACAATGCCCGTCCAGCACAGCAGCTGCAGGTCCGTGTCCATGTCCGTGTCCCACGGCCCTGCTGGAGGCATCGGAAGGGCCAGAGGAGCCTTCAGCAGAGGAGCCTTCAGAGCCTCGGGGTGAGCACAAGGATGGCCTTGAGCAGAGGGCCTGGGGCTGCCAGACCAGGATACAGCCCCAGAGATAGCAGAGCTGGAGGAGCAGGGCTTGGACGTGGCCCTGGAGGGATCCAAAAGGCCATGGTCTGTGGCAGCAGCTCTCTGGCCACAGAGAGCAGGCATGGACTTTCCCAGGCATTTTCCCAGGGAAGCTGTGAGAAAATCAGAGAAAAGAATGAGAAATAATTCTTATCTCCACTTGTTGCACCTGTTGTTGTGCGCATGTGGAATGTGTCATGGAGATTTATTTACCAAAGAGTGATTCCTTAATTGGACACTGGATGGTGTTTGGATTGATTCACCAATTAGGTCAAAGTTTTATCACACTGGCTGTAAGGTTTCTTAAGATATGTATAATATAGTATAATATAGTATAAGATTATATAATAAAGCAATTGATCAGACTTCTGCAATCATGGAGTCAATGCTAATTATTACCCAGTGACAATGGTCAACCAGTGCCTCTTGGTGCCCCTGAACCTGGAGATTTATCCCAACATGCAGCAGGTGTGGCAGGAGGACAAGGACCAGATTAAATCCTTCAACAACCAATTTGCCTCCTTCATCAACAAGGGGAGGCACATTCTGCTCCTCCAGCTCTGGCCTTACCTGGAGATGGAATCAGGAAGTTCTTAATGTTAGAAATTTGATTCTAAATTATTAAAGCAGGGCTAACGATTTTGTGCAGGACTTTGTTCTATATCCAGACTGTCCATATAGCTCTTTCTGACAACCTGAATGCGGAGCAAATTATTTCTCCAGGCTTCCTTGTAGCTGAATATTTCTCCTCTCTCCCAAATCTTCCCACCAATGATCTTTTGGTAACATGTCCATCAAATCATGCTTTAAATTACAGAAAACATTTACAACCCCCGCCATATTAAACTTCCATTTCATGAAAAGCAAGGCAAGTTTTGTGTTGAGGATCCTGAATTATTTATATTCTTCTGATGGGTTTCAGGTGCAGTTCTGGAGCAACAAAACGAAGTTCTGGAGACCAAATGGAGCCTCTTGAAAGGCCAGAAAATTGTGCATGGAGCCCATGTTTGAGTTGTACATGAGCAACATGAGGCAGCAGCTCTGGGACAGGAGAGGCTGCAGCTCAGCTCTGAGCTCAAGGCTGTTAAATGTGTATATGATAATGTCGTGGTTTGACAAGGAAAAAGAATCTTCTCAGAAGGAAGAGCTCAGTTTGGATATTGACACTTGGGGTGACCAATTGAGGGTGGACACACTTCTGAGAACACAGAGGGGTTAAAAGCAGCATTCCCAGGGGATCTTGCTGTCTTTGGTTCCCGTCAGGGTGCAGTGCAGGACACAGAGGGGTTAGAAGCAGAATTCCAGGGGAACTCGCTCT